>JAULBR010040585.1:0-15054 GCA_032355825.1 Melanodrymia aurantiaca
GAAACCCGCTGTCGCCGCTTCATGGGCTACTCTTACCGAAAAACAGCAAGGGGTCTTTTATGTGCACTATCACATAGTCAGAATAGCACATAACGCCGAATTTGATAACCCAGACGTGTTTCACTGGTTGGAACGGAAAATAGCTGATACACTTTTTTTGCGCTGTGGAGGATCGATCTCTCGACCCATCCAGCCACAGGCGGACAGTCTACCTCTGAGCTACATCCCTCTCCCTGGAGTGAGGAATGAAGGTTGGGGAAGTGCGTAGGAATGGCTGGGCGTAAAATGGTGAAGCATTTGGGGTCAGCATTCACTGCACTTGTGTTGGTTATTTTCTAATGCGAATATATCCATTGTATCCTCTTTTTTCAACCACTGACACATCTATTTTATACTGCTTGCCACACTTTCCAATATACAACACTTCACGAACACTGACACTTCACAACACTTTTCTATTACAAAAAACTTCTCAATTACAAACACTTGATACCATTGATACTTTTGATTAATTTTGATCGAGATTTATCAGAAATATTTTTTTATAATTATACATTTTTTAATTCAAACATTTTTATTACTTTCGAAACGAGACTAAGACGAGATTTCTCCCTTGCAAATATTAGTGTCCCCAAAAAAGAAAATGTAGAGAAAACAAGTCCGCAATTTGTGTCTTTGAAACACATTAAAATAAGGAAATTCCCCACAAAAAAAAATTCTTTCCAGGACAGCATCAGTCAGGAAACCGTAAACAAACCTTTTTTACTTTTGGCCTTGTTTATTATTTTAGCTAAGATATTCGAGCAATACGATTGTGTAAGTGAAAGAGGTAGTGTGAGTGATAAAGTAGTGCGAGTGATAAAGTAGTGCGAGTGGTTAAGAAAACAATATCATTTTAGGGAAGAGTGACACATTGATAATTGTAAGTGATTATGATGTGATTCATAGACCTGTAAGTGTGAACAATCAAGAAGTGTGAATGATTAAGAGATGAAAGAATTAGGGAAGTCACAGTTATCGGCAAAGTGTGAAGGATTAAAAAATGCGTCATAGGGAAGTATGAGTAATCATGAAGTGCGGACAGAAAAGTATATTCAGATGAATAAAAAATAATAAACACCAATGGTAATAAAATTAAATGCTAACCTAAAATGCCACACCATTTTACGCCTCACATTGTTACACCCTACCCTCTCCCTTCCCTCTCAACCCACCATATAACTTCTGTCCACTCCACGTTATTTACACGCGTTCCATTTTTCACCAGTCGTCATTTACATTAATGGTAAAATTCCATTAGTGTTATGTTTACAAAGGTGATATGCTTACATTACAAAACATGTAATCTGTCTAATAAATATCCAATAAATACAACATTACAGGAGTTGTTCAGTTCATAGGCTATACAAACAAAGCACTGTACGGCTGTAGGGAATCGTTCACATCTACTTTGTAAGTAAAACTATTCTACAAAAGCAACGCGCGTGCTACGCTATCACGCGCGCATGTACACGTCAAAGTCGTGAAAACAGATGCCATGTTGTTCAGTTTACTTTAAAAACATCATCAAAGTGAGATAATCACAATCCCGCACGCTGTATTATGAAAACCGCCGATCCTACAATTTATATAAATCGTCAGTGTTTATATAAGTTAGAGTGTATGTTTGTCTATTCTCGGGTTTCAATACGCATCTATTTAGACGACAACACGCCTTGCCGGTAATTCGCTAGACCGCATGTTCATGTCACAATAATATTTGACCCTATTTACTGAATAAATAAATTAAAAAGAATGATTATTATTTCTATATGGCGTAACTGAAAGAAAAAATGTCATGTATAATGTATTGATAGGTTTGGATAACCCTGCATGGTTTCTGCTGGTCTGGGCTGTCTGTACAACGGTCCCGAGAGGAATTTAGCCCAATGCTAGAACGTCTGACTGAAGAGCGTGAGGTTGAAGGATCGAGTCTTCTAAGTAGACACGTCGGATGTTTCTGTACAATAAGTACTAGTAATCCACGACTGGTATATATATATACGGCTGAGGTATGTGCTATCCTGTCTATGGGGAAATGAATATAAAAGATCCCTTCCTGCTAATAGATAAGAGTAGCTTATATGTGAGGATGTTGACATCCAGTAGCTGGTGATTAGTAATTAATGTACTCCAGTGGTATCTTTAAGTGATAGACAGAGATATTATTGTTTGTAATATTGGAGATGAATGTGTAAAACATGTAAAAAAAACAGTGAAATATATTGCTTAAAGGAAATAACAAGAAACGAGTGGTATACAATAATTTACGAAATAACATACTGCGGGTGTCGTTAAACAAACTTTCTTACATGTTCTGTATAGATGGTGCGTTATATTAACCAGCCTTACGTTCAATAACGCGAGCGCTCTGGAACTATACGACTTTTACCGATCGTGTACTATCACAGCACATTCATTCAATGTAGATGCAAATACCGGTGTCAAAACGTTTTGTCTCAGAAGCAGAACGCCCACGCTATTGAACGCAAGGCTGGTCAAAATTAACGCTTCATTGTCGGTTTTTTACACTCTTACTATACAAAACGAAGAGATTGACTTTCTGTCTGGCTTTGTCCAGTTCGTTCGTATCTATTATAAAATGTGTAAACCCTATCAGCCACGGGCTGTTCACCTTTCATGCCAGCTGGAAGATGAAAGATGTTTCTCAAAGACTTATAGATGAGAAAAACTCTTCTGGGAGTGCGAACTTTCTTACCGGACTTGAATCGGAGAGATAAAAAGGGGAAATGTTTATAAGAAATCACACAGCTGTTCTGATTGATCACTAAACTGGAAAAGCGTGAAGATGGATTGTAAAGACGACGTCACTGAGGGAGCGGGACGTAGTCCAGAGGTAGAATGTTTGCCTGTGGCGGGATGGGTCGAGGGATCCACAGCGCAAAGCATTTTAGGGATATTTTCTGTTACAGCCAGTCACTGATACACGACTGGTTTATCAAATTCCGTGGTGTGTGCTATCCTGTCTATGGGATAGTGCACATAAAATATCCCCCTTGCTGTGTTTCGGTAAGAGTAGCCCATGTAACGGCGACAGTGGGTTTACTCTGAGACCATGTGTCAATATAACCATGCGTCTGACGTCGAATAACCGTTGATTTATAATCGATGTGTTCCAGTGGCGTCGTTAAACACACAAACAAACTTTATCTTTATCAAATCTGAACACCACAAGACAGTGTAGTCCACTTTTCTGTCTGCAACAATACATAATAGTTTAAAGTTCTACCACGATACTTGACATGCAGACGCAATAACGTGGTACTTAGCTCGTCAGACATGCTGCAGACATGTGAGCTCCTGTTAACCTCGTGTATCCAGTTTGACACTGTATAATTATATACATGTATTTTATTTATCACATGTTCCACATATGCTGCTGAATAGCGGGGCTGGGAGTAATCAAATTCTGTTCTCTTCTAATCGACATTTTTTTGGACTAAATATATATTTGAAAGACGATTCTCATTACTTAGCATATAGTACATCGTATTCGAGATATGACCAACCAGAATTAATCAAGTGCTGGTTATTGGAAGACGCTCTTGTTATTTATCAGTTTTCAGAGAGTGTGTGTTTAATGACATTTCTGGAACACATTGATAATTAATCAGCGGTTATTGCATGTCAAACGCACGGTAAGAATGATCAAAACTTGGTCACAGAGGAAACCCGCTGCAGCCGCATAGGCTACTCTTCTTTGAATAACAGTAAGGGATATTTTTGGTGCACTTTCCCCACAGACAGGATAGCACACACCATGGTTTATTGCACTTTCCCACAGACAAGATAGCACGCACCATTGTCTATTGCACTTTCCCACAGACAGGATAGCACACACCATGGTCTATTGCACTTTCCCACAGACATGATAGCACACACCATGGTCTATTGCACTTTCTCACAGACAGGATAGCATACACCATGGTCTATTGCACTTTCCCACAGACAGGATAGCACACACCATGGTCTATTGCACTTTCCGACAGACAGGCTAGCACACACCATGGTCTTTGATAGACGTCCAAATGGTCCTCTGAGGAGGATAGATACTTCGACCCATCAAGCCTCAGGCTGACGTTCTATCGCTGCACTAAGCCCAGCTACAGATAGTAACAGAATACAAATCCGTTTCACAATATTTGCTTCCATCAAAACGTATTATTATATCAGTCGGTCTCAGTGAAGGGAATTATTTCATCTGCAGGTCGGGACAGGGCATTAATCTCCTCTTACAAATGCCAGGGTATCAAGTATGTTATTAAGTGCAATCATTCGTGATAATAGTTCATTAATATCTCACTGGATTGCACTCGGTCATAATAATGTATTATGTCGTCGGGGCAGCTGTTAACAATATCTCAATTTTACCAGCGCAAACACACATAACACATCTCCAACGATTAAAGTTATACAGTCCCGAGTTTTAAGACGAGTGCCACCGTATTTACGCATCTAATGATATTTGTAACATTATGTCAGGCCAATAGAGCATTTTTGTTTATTAAAGTTAACATTTACTTGCATTTTATTACCTACAATATCAATAGTTGTATATCCAATGCGTTTGTAATAGTTTAATATAGTCATTGAACTTTTGCCTACGATAATTTACTATGATACACATTATTTTAGACAAAAGTACACATTAAGCTACTATAACCATTCGGATGACCAGACACATATATGATATACATATTGTAAGCAATTAGATATAAATAAATGTTAATTTGTATCATAATTAATGCTCCATTAGCCAAAAATGTTGCAAACAGCATTAGATACGTAAGACAGTGGCACTCGTCTTCAAACACTACACCATGTGCTGCATGCACAATGTGACCAACAAGCACAACAGGCATTTCTCCCAATGTGGTGCACTCAGGGCAGGCCTGTAGACAGGATTTTGAGAGGAGGAGGAGGAGGAGGAGGGGTTCGTTTAGTATTATGGTGAGCCACGAAATGTCTCACACGAGGGCGCGATATAACAAATATTTCTTTTAATATTGAAAAAAAATCACCGCCTGTGGTGTAGTAATAATAATATTAAGTTTATCACATAATATTTGTGATTTTTAGCCAGACATTTTTCTCCATACGTTGGCAGAGTTTATTTAATATTAAACGGGGAAAATGTGTAGACGTCTACAATTACTCAGTACATTGGGATATTTTGTAGAGGCCAAACTCACAAAAATTAATGTGTAAGAAATTATAGCTACGATAGATTATTAGTGATTATTTTTTTAGACTTTTTTTTATCGATGACTGTTATTCATATATCGTTTAAGGATATATTGAGTTACTGTGTGCTAATTAGTTTGAGAGAAGGAAATTACAAACAATATGTTAATTAAAGTCTGTATATTCTATTCTATTCTATTGTTAGGCTGATAAACAAGGGTTCTTGAATGTGAATCTTTTGTGTAATCCTTTGTGTTCATTTAATAATTATCTTTTCCTGCATTTCCAGTAACAACACCTCATTCCAAAAAATAAAAAATTTTGCTATTGGAAGTTCCACTTTTCACAAAAATGGTCCCTCACACAGATAATCCTAAATACGATATTGGAAGAAGAAAAAAAGACCCTAAAACATTGCTTAATCATCAGCTAGTATAAACATGATTATTAGGGTACATGGTCTATAGAAAAAGTCTGCTGTCATAGACCAAACTTTTTGATAAGCAGAAAACACTTTTATTCTACTCTCCAATGACAGGATAGTACATACCATTGTACAATACCATTTGTGAAACTGGAGCAATAGTTGGAACAGGAAAACTTAATTGAAGTGAATGCTCCACCACATACCAACAATATGCACTTATGATTTCTCATTATAGTCAATACATCTTTTAATGGACGATACTAAAAGTTACCGAATCAATTGGAACTAGATGACACTATCTATTTTGCACCGTTTCTTGGATACATTATATTTAATAAAAAAAATAACATACACAAATATATTTCAGTATTATACATGTATTTCAGTTATCAAATTTGAAAGTGTAAAATGTAAATATAAAAAATAGAGAAATATTTTCAAATCCTGATTTGTCTTGAGCTTGTGTCACAATATTGACCTAAAGTCCCTGATGCACCAAAACACGAACTAATTGATCGTGTTAATATAATTATGAACATATCAAATAACAAAATCATATTAAAAATTTCAAAATACGTCTTGAATAAAGAATTTATATGAAAATTCTGAATAAATGTTCTTGCCAGTAGGATTTTACCAATGTATATTTCTGTCAGTCAGCAAGTGAGTGAGTGAATGAGTGAGTCAGCCAGTTAGTGAGTGAGTCAGTGAGTCAGTCAGTAAGTGAGTGAGTGAGTCATTAAGTCAATGAGTCAGTCAGTCAATGAGTCAGTCAGTCAATGTGTCAGTCAGTCAGTCAGTCAGTCAGTCAGTCAGTCTGTCTCTGTATATGGTTAGCAAGCTCAGATCAAGACTCAGTAAAACATCAAAAATCCAAATACTTTGGACTATTTTTATAAAAAAAACTAATATTTAAAAAAATAAAATGGTATGTGTGGTGATTTTCCAACATATCCATCTGCAAGTCGTTAAAAACATCTAATACACACTGCATGCATGACATCATTCATTTCAGCATACAACATACAGCACATCATTTGTCTCGGGTAAGTGGTATGAGTAGATTCATCACATAATTATATGAAAGCAATGCTTCATGCCTTTCATTTACATGTAGAATTTTCATATTGACAAGATAAGTAATTAGTCAAGGGGATAGCACACACCATGGCCTTTGATGGACCAGTCACAGATCTCTGGTTGGAACGGGTAATAACCTATTGGGTCCAATGAGGAGGATTGATCCATCGAACCTCAGGCAGACGCTTTTGCACCGAACTATGCCCTGCTACTACACAAAATAATACCCAGCATATTTGTTTCCCTATAGGTAATAAAAAAACATCCCAACTTTCAAGATACAACTGATACTACTACAGGGTTCGAAATAAGCAGTATTCCGGGGGATATCACTTTCTAAATTTGGATACCAGATTCTAAAAACCAGTATCCCATTGTGATAACACTTTTTAAAAAGAATAAAATTGATTATTTTGTATTTTACAGAATTTACTTGATTATAGTGGCAAACGTAACCACTTATAGTTATACATTGTAGCTGTGTACCCATGATAGAATTAAAAACATCTCGGCTGATTTTAATATCCGAAATCATGCAGATCGCCGTCAGGAAAATATTCGAAACCGAAATATGCAGAGTTAGTCAGGTTTTTCCAGGGAACGTTCACATAAATTCACAACCGACGCTATTTGTTGTTTATAAATTTGGATATCAGATATTGAGATTGGATACCAGATTTTAAATGATAGTATCCAACATGGATATCTTGAAATATTTTGCATTTCGAACCCTGGATTTCTATTATTCAATCGACTTTAAACACTGGTCTAAAACACAACACTTGCCGGTATATTACATAATTACTGCATTTTATTTTTATTAACGCCGTTAGAGAATAGTTAACATATAATTAATCTATTTTAACACGGTATATGAATCTCATAATATACAAGCTATGTTTACAAATGTTACACGCATTATCACAGAGCATAATTATTAATGATTGAAATCAAACCAGGATTGTATTCTAAATTTCCCTCCGCCATAGCAGAAATAATTTATGAGCATGCGTAACACAAAATGAATTTCAGCAACTTTTCCCTTCATCTTTGTTTGTAGTTTCCGCCTTTCTAGCTCCCGAACCGCCTTTCTAGCTAATTCTACTGTTAATTTAAAATGAATATATATTTACATTTTCTCGCAGAGAATATCAATATATGTATATCCAGTATATTTCTGGTCATGCAAATGGTCATAGTAGATTAATATGGATTGCAGACTTGCAGTAAATGAAAATAATACCCGATTTTTAGTAATCTGTCTGTCTAGTCCATTAATGGACGTGATTAATCTAGATAGATCTAGTCCATAATCCACTCATAGGTCCCAGCGATGTTGTAGGGAATATTATCTACTAGCGATTTCGGAAACGTTATAATAAACAAAATGACAACAGTTGATTAGATTGTAGTATCTCCAGTACGTGGCCAACAAACTGTCATGGCGGCGACAAATGTAGTTGTCAACGGTCTTGAATCGTTGTCAGTGGAAGACTCCTCGTCTCAGAGCATCATCGAATCAAAAAATGTCGACGAGCACTTGGAAAAATGGGGGTATACCCTAGAAGATCTTTACAAGATAGCACTGAAATTTTACAAAGGTACAAACTCGTTTCTTAGGCATGTCTGGCCCAAAGGGCCAAGTCACCCAAGTGTCAAAATTATCATTTATGAGTTATCTGTCAGGAATGTCTTCCATTTTTACATAAGAATTAGTTTTGAAACATTTTAATTAATATTAAAAACTCACATTACGTGATAAGGCCGAAAAAAAAGTTACCTGTTTCCTATTACATGCTCACTGGCTCCGCCCCGCCGCTGGGCATAAAATTTGGCACGAACGATTTGGTCATTCGTCTGTCGTTCGTGCAAAACGAAAATCGATCGTCGTTCGTGCAATCCGTCATTCATGCAAAAACTAACCGTTCGTCAAAAATTATAAAATAATGGGCCTAACACAGCAGGTGTCAGAAAGATACATTGTATCCGTTTGAAATCGGCATCGAAGTCCGACAACGCGGTCGACTTTGATACAAAGTCGGCGCCGTCTTTAGAAGTCTCGAAAAAGTTTAGTAACAAAGTTGCACGTTCCCTTTGATGAAATTGATCATTGTAGTTGTAGACCTAAATTAATGATGTTAAGCCTCACTTCTTTTGACATGATTTGTTTTATGAATCACCTATATCATGTTTGTTTCACTGTAATAGCACTTGTCATCTTCCAAAACATATTTAACACCATTTTGTGTAGACTATTTTGTACAGCGCCGTTTAAAAAGTATTTTCGAAAATGACGTTTGAAGGGCGAGCAACAATTTATGCTTTCAGACTTGCGTTCAATAGCGCGAGCGTTTTGCTACCGACACAAACAATTTGACTGGTATCGATCGTGTTCTATCATATCACATTCATTTATAATAGATGCAAACATCGGGGTCAAAATGTTTTGTATCGGTAGCGTAATGCCCACACTATTGAACGCAAGGCCGGTACCGATCGTGTACTACCATATCACATTCATTTATATAATATTAGATACAAACATCGGTGTCAAAACGTTTTATGTTGGTAGCAGAACGCCCGCGCTATTGAACGCAAGGCTAACTATCGTTTTGCAGTTTAACTGTTAGTTGGCAAGAGATCCAAATGTTTCCGACTATGTATATCATTGAGCCTTATTCCATTATCATTGTAGCATGCACAACGTTCGGAACTCTTAACTGGTAAATGAGGTGCGCTAATAGTAATACTAATATGAAGGTACAGCGTTTGATATTTTTACGAAAACTTGATACGTCGTCGTACCACTGCCGGTAAAATGTATTCATTTGTCTGATGGTGACGACACGTGCATGATCCAGAAAATGTAAATTAAAACTTATTTATTCTGTCTGTATATATATATATATAATTTATGAGAATTCTACCTTAAAACAATTTTGGTTTCACAAGTAATTTGTAAGTTCGTAAAAATATTTACTACCAAAATGTCTGATTTCTTGTAATAAAAAAATAAATTCTGAATGTAAAGATAAAGTTTGTATGTTTAACGACATCACTGGAACATATTGATTATTAATCAGCGGTTATTGGATGTCAAACGCACGGTTATATGGAAACTTGGTCATAGAGGAAACCTGCTATTGCCACATAGGCTACTTCAAATAACAGCAAGGGATATTTTACATGTACATGTAGGTGCACTTTCCCACAGACGGGGTAGCACACACCATGGCCATTGATGGACCAGTTGTGGATCACCGATTGGAACGGAAATTAACCCAACAGGTCCACTGAGGAGGATCGATCTATCGACCGATCAAACCTCAGACGGACGATCTACAGTTAAGCTACGCCCCACTTCCAAATTGTGAAGGTAACCGAATTAAGTAGTTTATCAATGATAAACCTAATGGTCAGTTTTTTTATATTGTGAGTGTGACATTTATTGACCACTAGTCAGATCCATGTAGATGTAATAATTCTGAATGTAGCCAAGTTATTTAGTTTTTCAACGATAAATGTAATTATATCAAAATATTAAAAAAAAACCACGGGTGGACATTGGAGTTGTTGATAAATTAATGTTGATTAACTAGTAATTTGCATGTATTTGTATTAAAACCATATTTCATACTAACTGATTAACTGAAACTATTTCCAAAGTCATGGAAATACATCATTTTAATTTATATATTTAATTATTTTACTATTTTGCTTATTTTTTTAAGAGAAAGAAGGTAAAGCTCTCCAAATTAGCTACAAAGACAAACTGAAGTTAGTGGCATTTACCAAACAGGTGACCTATGGAAAATTCAGGACAGACGTATCACCAGATGTTGGCTTTCTTGATGTGGTTGGCAATGACAGAAGGTTTGTACTGTAGCTATACATTGTATGATTGTACACATGTTCACTAAATTCATTTTATAATTTTGGCTTTTAAAAGCATTAAGTAATAATTTATTTACATTTTTTTGGATCTGACACATGTGCTTTAAAGGTGGTTGTTAAAAAATGTATTTATGATACTAAGCATAACATTATTGGATTTATGACTATTTTAAATATGAAGGTAATTTTACCTCACAAAATACACGTACACATACAGTATGTTTAGCAAGAACATGATACATTTATCACATTATTTTGAGGTTTCTCCAGACAACCAGGTAATTTATCACATTTTGAATAAAGAATATTGTATTTTACATTTCAGGATTTATGTTTTAAAGTGTTACATACTTCTATAACTAAGTGTACCATGTACACAGATTTATGCTAGATCAATGCTAAGGGACTCACCCCAAACAATTCAATCATTTATTAACATTTTACACCACACAATATAATTTTGTGGCACCTATATAAGCATGCACATTCGGGGCTTGAAATCGACTGTTTGTATATATTCCAGTGTATGCTGACTTGTGTGTGCAACTGCGCATGTCATTTTTATAACTGAGTGCACTTGGTACATGCTAACATTTTCCATCTGCAGTGTGTTATAATACTAGTAACCAGTAGTTTGCCAAATCTGAATATCAGTAGTTGAATTTTGAGCGTAAAATTATTACATTCAATAATCCATTCACCAAAGGGATTAATGATTATGTTATGGGCATTATTAATGTTGTGTGCCTTAATCCTATTTACAACAATAGTGCCATTTGAATTTTTTGATAATTTTTGCAACAGAAATTTGGAAACATTGGTCAAACCTTCAATTGAAACGTCTCAGTAATGCAAAGTGGCGGTGATGTCTGTCGCAACTCTTTAAATTCAGTCATTTATATTATTCAAATGGGGCTTTTTTAGTTCAGAAAATTGCTAACTTACATGTACTTTATATAAAACACTCATCGTACATTTTATATAATATTAGACATTTGTGTGAAGCGTCCAGATTGGATAAAGTATCCAAATTGGGTTCAGATTACGTGACTAGATTCGGTAATAAATACAGTTGTACAATACTAATAATACATGTATTGCCGAATCTTTCCGAATCACTGGATATAGCGAGAACTGGAAGTTACAACAAGATGCACAAGGTCATTAAACTTAGTGCTTGTGTTAATTTAGTTATGCATGTATTTTTTTTCTGCATACATTTGGTGCATTCAGGATTTTTTGTTTCATTGAGGTTTGTGTAACGTATAATATTTTGTTTAGTTAGCTTGAAAACAAGTACACTTGATAAATTGCTAATTAGAAATATGCATTAATATATAATTTTACTACTTCAACGTGCATGTAGTATCGTATAGATTTTTAGCTTCAAGATTTATTGATGTATATTTAAAATTTAATATAATAAATATCACTGTTTGTGCACAGTCGATTTCCCAGGGACTGGGTATAGTACTTTTTATATGCCCAAAAACATTTTCGGGTGGTATTTAATGGCACTGTCCATCCGTCCTTACATCCAGAAACTTCTCCGGACCATACATACATGTATATCTTCTATATTGTTCAAGACAGGATTTTAAAACATGGTGTGGTTGTACACCATGTAATGCTTGTGTGCTGTATGATATAATTAGTTACAAATTATGTACATGTAATGTATAATAGTGACCAATCTACCGGTACTTGGCATGAGAGGAAGGAATTATTCTTTTTATAATTCATTAAAATTTTGTCTATTAAATTGTGATAATTATTAACACCAATTAATTGAAAATGAACGCTTGTATGTTTTTCTCAAAGGCACGATATCATGCCAGGTTGTGACTAACATCATAACAAGAGTCGAGTTATTATACCAGAGATATCACAAATTATTATACATGTACTAGCAATATCTCCTGCAAAATCCACTAATGGATCATAGATTTATTTATCCACAATGTCAGTTATATTGGTAATAATATTTCTTTTCAACTTTAAATGCATGTACGTGATAATATTTTAATGTTGAATGTTGTGGATGCATCTCACATTTTTGAAGAAAAAAACCCCCAAATATTTTGTTGCTGTGATCAAGGCACTAAAAACTAACATTTTATTGGTTTTGTCTTAGAACTGATCCTAGTGAATGGTGAGTACATGTGTTAGTGTTTGAAACAGTTTGACAGGTTTTTTTGTAACTTTAAAACAATTATCTCCATAATAGTCAATTTTGTAATTTGAAAAATTTCCCCTGTATTTACAGTGAATTTTCTGGGCTTTCTAAAAGCTGTGGGGTTTTGATTTAATTTTATGTACAAATGTTACGTACATGCACTGCAATATTTGTACATAAACTTATAGATTAATCTGATTATGATCATTCTTGCTAAAATTATATGTGAATTGGATTCTTTCTCTCTTCAACATCAGTGCACTTAATTGTAAGAGCAAACAATGACATGTTAATATGTTGTTATATATTTTCAGACAATACATTAATAATTATGTCCATTTTATTTATTATGCAGGCCATTATAAAAGTACCATAGTTTTTACATTTGTTGGGTACAGTCTTGGCATTGGGTCCCAGCCTTTGATGGCAGACTGTACCCACGGCGGGGGGTGTCTAAACCTTCATTGGATAAAGACACCTTAAGCCAATGCGACTGACTGACTGAATGACATTTGTTAACATTAAATTTAGAAAATTCCCTATATAGATACATGTATGCATGGTACATGTATTTACAATATGTTCCACATGCCCTGGTAGACCTTTGAGAATCTACTACCTGGTATAAACTTAGAGAGAGAGAGAGAGAGCTCTCATTCACGTTGCACTGTTAAAATACTTCCTTTTACCAGAAGAATATTAAATTCTTAAAAATGATCAAGTTCTCAGTTACAGAAATTTGAACTAATAAATTGAAATTATGGTTCAATATTAGATTGTTAGTATCATTCTATTGGTATAAAATAAAGTCTGAGCTCCTACTGGTGTATTATAATATTTTTGATTCCACTGGAAAAACTAAGACCATTGTTTTGTAAATACTGGTACTAGAAAATTCACTGCTAATGTTAATGTTCTTTTTATCAGTGTCGTAATTCCAGTTGGATTTCATTGTTCAGTCTGTTCGTCTACACCGTACTAGTGATGTGTACAGTTTATGAGTGTTTTGAAAACAGCAACAAATATACTGTTATCACTGCATGCATGTCAGCTCTTCAATAATTTATGCTGAAAATACAGTACTTAATTATCTTAGCTGCATGTACACATTCTGACACCCAATAGTCTAATCAAGCAGATGTTTATTTTTGTGTTAGGTTTCGTTAAACATTCCTTTAATTCAAAACAAAATTAATGTACACATACATCCAACCTTCGCTACAACATTTATGGGTTACAGTTTTGTTTATTCTTTTTAGTTAGTTACCAAAAGTCATCGTTAGTTATCAATGTACATGTGTTTCTCTTAGACTACTATTTATAGAATGCTCAATGAACTGAAAGGCGATTTACAGTTTTACTTGCACAAGTAAAACGATGTTCTCCTTTGTGAGCCTTTAATGAAAGAACATCGATTTATGAGTTCAAGTCAACTATTGCTGAGTAGCGAGTTTGCTGTTATATTTATTATCCCTTGTTTGTTGTCATTCTGATTTTGTACGTTTTAAAATGATATCGACAGTTTTATGTTCTTCTATTTTCTATTTTTGTTACATTTATTAATTCATTGCCATCCAGTTTCATCTCATTGTGCATAAACATTTCACATTTTCAACTTCTAATCTGTTTGAGTTTGACTAATTCCAACCAAATTTTGTGTGTTCAAGCTTCCCTGGAATCAGGACCCAAAAGTGGAAAATTAAGATAATTATAAAAAATCTTCTCTACTTCCAAAAATGCTATAATCCAATAGTCTTCATATATATATACAAGGGTCAATACAGTCATGTACAAATGTACTATGATGTAGATGGTTTTGCTAATTTGTTGGGTCCCCCGTTTATCCCTGAGGAGGGGTTGACTAGTTATGAAGAGAAATACATGTAAACTATTTTGTGGCAAGTGTCCATAATACATTTAGAAACAAATTGATTATTTTGGTCATTCTGACCGCCCAGTGGCCTGCATTCCATAAACCTGGTAGGTTGGGTGAACAATTTACTTAGGTAGCTATTATTGCCTATGGGTCTCTTGTTGTCTTTAACTGACATCCATTGTCAGACTTTAATTCAGTTACCGGTCCTTGAATTTTATATGAACAGTTAATTACAGTACCAGGGCTCGAAATTCGTCCGAAACGTATGGTGGCCCAAACCAAAAAATTGGGCCACTAAATGTTCATTTTGAAAACAATTCAGTGGCCCAAACTTGCTTTTGGTAGCCCAAATGAAAA
>JAULBR010040692.1:0-15053 GCA_032355825.1 Melanodrymia aurantiaca
CTTGTCAGCAATTGTAAAAGTAAATCGTATTAAAGCCGAATCTAAATGGGAAGACCTCTTTCATGCAAATATTAATTAGACACAAATATATTCGATACCCTTTAAGACGACCCAGGATACAAAGCTACGATTGTTTCAATGTAGCTACAAACAGGCCCATAAGCAAGGGGTGTGGGGGTGCGATGGGTGCGAACGCACCTCCCCATGAAAATTGGAGTTCCGCTAAAATGTATAATGCTTTTTATTCTTATCATGTGTCTCGTCTCTGTAGAAGCTCAAATATTAATTTCAGCCGTTCGGAAATTTCTGTAAATATTTTTTGGCCCCCGAATGTACAATGTAGATATCTTGTGCCCTTTGGCGCTCGATTCATGTGTTAGGCACCCTTGATATCAATTTAGTTCCACCTAATATCTCAATGCACCCACCTGCAAATATGGCTGGCTACGGGTCTGCATTATGAGTTGTTTTTACTTCACAATGAGTTATTACAAGACGTGTCAACAAACATGAATTCTTCAGTTCTCCTGTTATTTAATCATTCTTCCTTTTCTCCTGCCTAGGAGGAATTTTCTCATGGGAAATCACAATTTTGTAAGTTTTAAGTGTTTATATATTTTGAAATATATGCCAGAGTTCAAGGTTGATGGGTCTGGTTATCGCTTACCCTCCTCCACACTGACAGAATAAGTTGATGGCTCCCATCACAACATTAGGGATCTGTGAGAACATGCCAACGTAACTCATGAAGTTCTTGCTGTATTCGGCAACTTCATCTGACTGTGATGTTGAATTCAGTTTATAATCCTCAAAATACTGCAAGAGCAAAAAGATAAAATTTGTTTGTTTAACAAGACTACTGGAACACATTGATTAATTATTAATCAGCAGTTATTGGATGTGAAACGCAAGGTTATTTCGACACTTGGTCACAGAGGAAACCTGCAGCTACATAGTCTAGTCTTCTTCTAATAACAGCAAGAGATCTTTTATGTACACTTTCCCACAGACAGGATAGCACACACCACAGCCTTTGACTGACCAGTCGTGGATCACTGGTTGGAACGGGACATAACCCAATTGGTCACAGCCTTTGATTAAGAAGGTGTGGATCACTGGTTGGAATGGGAAATAACCCAACGGGTCCTTTGACGAGGATAGATCCTTCGACCCATCAAGCCACAGGTGGACGAACGTCTTTCCCGCCAAGCTATGCTCTGCTCCTGCTAGAGCAAGCAAAGTTGATTGAACACAATGGCACAGTCGTAACACTAACCCAGGGCTGCATACTAAACTGCTACAATCACCACACAAAGTAAAACAATCAGGTATGCTCCGGGTGTCTTTGATGGTTGGTTCCTTGTCAAAATTAAAATGAACCCCAACCTCCCATGAACAGTTTGGGACCATTAACAATTATCAACCTTATCACGAGCATACAAACTGTATGCTGACATACAAACTGAATGCTGACATACAAACTGAATGCTGACATACAAACTGAATGCTGACATACAAACTGAATGCTGACATACAAACTGTATGCTGACATACAAACTGTATGCTGACATGCAAACTGAATGCTGACATACAAACTGAATGCTGACATACAAACTGAATGCTGACATACAAACTGATTGCTGACATACAAACTGTATGCTGACATACAAACTGTATGCCGACATACAAACTGAATGCTGACATACAAACTGAATGCAGGGAGAGATGGGGTTCTAGGCCATTGAACACTTTCAGAAATATCGATATCTAACTACCAAAAATGAAAAAGTAAAAGTATTCTACAAATCAAATCAAGTCTTAACAACGTAAATTCATGGTAGACCGGTTTTATATTTGTGCAGCATGTTGAATATTAGTGAATGATGGGGCAAGATACAAGGACACATTCAGTTAAAGGCGCCAGGATTTTTCGGAGGTTGCTGACTCTCCAGAAGAAGAAAAAAGAGTATTTCTGGCAATTGCTCAAGTGATACATTGCCAAATATTTTAAATAGAGGCTATGCAGTTCATATAAAATGTGCATAATTGATTTATTTGGTTGATCAAAATGCAAGGATTCGTAATATTTATACGTAATATGTAAATGCAGATTTATTGAAATACGTTTTCTTTAAGAAACTTTAAAACAAGTTGTGGGTGGAAACCTAAACGATTCCACCACACATCTGTTACCAAATATAAAAAACAAGAATCTGTCAACGATTAGAAACTGCAGACTGTTTTGAGAGTTGCTGACTGTATTTGAGACTTAACCAACCATACATACATACACTTTTTGCTGTGATGAACATGTTCCACGGCATGAGAATTCCTATCCCGTGGATCACCATGACAATATAAACAACACGCCATCTGTAATATATAACATAATAATCTAGAGATGTAGTAAAGGATGTACAAATTAACACAAATATGCACACCACTTGCTTGTTTATTTAATTAATGAGTACAACATACAACATAATATTTCTGCCATGTATTCCAAGGTATTTTACCTGAAACATCATATGATGAACTGAGATCAAAACATAATCCTTTAAAACCACTAGCATGGGCAAAGTGCTTTTTTATGTAGTTCATTTTACAAGTCTTTGAAGAGACTTACAAATAATTGCTTTGCATTTTGGATTTAAAACAAAGTATAACCCTGCAACATATGCTGTTACATTATGACCAGAAATTACAGCTCTAGTCATAGGAATGAATGCTGATCCATGTGCAGCTCTATCTACGGGAATCAATGTTGATTCATGTGCAGCTCTATTTACGGGAATCAATGTTGATTCATGTGCAGCTCTATTTACGGGAATCAATGTTGATTCATGTGCAGATCTATTTACGGGAATCAATGTTGATTTGCATGAGAAGTCGAATTGTTACCTTATTAATCACTACAGAGCATTTAATTTTACATTCATTGGTAGCATAGATCTTCAAAAGATACAATTTTAAATTAATGTTGATTTGTTGTCAATTTTGCAAACCAGCATTGATTGTCATTGATTTCTATGAAATGTTGTATAATTATATTAATATCTATGGTTCGAACATCCTATAACTGTTGTTTACCTATCTGGTGGTTCATTTTTTTCCAACTCTTGGACAGTAGACAGATTTTTGAAGTTTAGCTCATCTGCATTTCTCTCAACTCCTTCCCATCCAGGATCCAGTCTAACAGGTGTCAAGAATTTCTCTCTCTCATCCATACCATTATCACCGCCAGCTAAACAGTAAAAAAACAACACACACACAATAATAAGATTTTTGTACTTACAATGTCATTTTAAGTGTTCATCAAAATGAAATTGTTTTCTTCCTCAAAGCACATCTCAAACTACATTAAGAAAATAAACCCATTTAGTGAAATTATGAATGCTAATGGAAGTAAACTGCAATTTCAAAATATAATAGCTACTTGTAACAAAAGTTACATATTACATTGTACGACAAACTGTATATTACATTTATACCATAGACACAACACAACAAACATTTGTATCTAGACTGGACAAAAAAGAAAATGGCTTCAAAAATGAAACAAAAGATCCAACGTTTAGACAAATTTTGGTGTTTGTAAATATTTTCTTTTGCTTTTTTAAACTTTACTGCTATAACTATTGTCCATATGTTGGAAATGTTATGATTTATAATAATTGTGTTCTACATAATTATAATGTTAACAGTCTGCTCATTATATGTGCTATTGATGAATGATGCTCATTTCGCAATTAAAAGGGAATGTTATTTTCATATTTTATACTTTTAAATGTATTTTAGTCAGAATCATGCCATAACTTATGTTTTAATTAATATTTAATTGAGAAATTCAATTCAAGTCATTTATTTATACCAATACACCTGTTGGGGCAGCAGACAAAGTGATATATAAAATAGTATATTGAAATTTGTAAACAATCTCGAAATCCGAAACGATATGTATACATGTAGCATATCATGAAAATAAATCACAAACCCACGCTAAGCCTATCAAAATATATAATTAAATCACTACAAGAATATTATTACATTAACGGCTGTGGCCGCAATGCTTAGAATAATAATTATTGCATGGATTCTATTACACAAAGGGTTGCTACAGATGTGGTTTCATTGAAGCATATATACGACGGAGCAAAGAAAGTCATTACATAACACACTACTGCGAGAATAATTGTTTCAAGTTATATATACTGTTCACAAATCTAACTGCAATGCCTTTCATAGTATCAGCAAGATACCAATGTCTTGCTGCTTTTGGTTTTTCATATGCCGAATATCTAAACTGTTTAAGATTTAGATATTTACATACAATATTGGAAAGCAAACTGCTACCTCTATAGCATTTCTCAGAAATCAGTTTTCAATGTTTTCAAAGAGAAAGCTGGTATAATAAATGGAATTTAAAATCATATATTTTTAAAATTATATTTAAAAAGACTATTTTTTGACATGTTTTCACTTTAATATTAATAATACATGTAATACATAACTTGGCGGTCATCTAAAGTGGTTTATCATGTCTAAGGCATTTAGGTTTTATTTATTTTGTTTCTTTGATACGCTTTAACAATTTCCAAGGTACATGGATATCCGCAATTAATGTCATTAATAATACCCGGATGATGATTTTATCATTTGTATTAGAAAATTGGTGGCCATGTTTTTTTTGGTAACTTTGAACCTTAAAAACTCATTTCTCAGATGTCCAGCATGTTATTTTGGATTCACTGACACAAAATTAAGCAAAAATTCTATGCTGGACCAAATCACCCAAAAATGTCCGCACGTATCACATTTTGGGAAAATGGAACCTGACTATACTAGTCTATACCACTAACTGACATTATTTTATTGTAATATTTTGTTTGCATATAGCTTACGGTATATTAAATAAAACATTTCGGCAGGAAAAGCCATTTTTTGCCAGGAAACGCCATTTTTGCCATCCCCCTTTAAGAACCATTGCATTTTCAAAAGACAATAATTTAACAAAGAAACAAAAATAGGGAATAACTTGCAAACTTCACCTACCTTTGCCATTGAAAGGAGAGCTCCTCCATGGACTGTCATATAGGCTGTTGGTAGTCATGTGGGCATCATCCCCGCTTTGTTTGCCAAACGTAACGAGGGGGTAAGCTTCTTTAGAATTCGTACGACGACTCATTGTGTTGGCTGATGGTGGATTTCTGTTGATGTTAAGACTTCTAGAACAGAATCACAGCTTGTATTTTAGACTAGATTCTAGGCAATCTCTTTGACAGTCATGGTTGTGCTTTACTGCAAAACAGAAACAAATAACACTCAATATCTTACAAACAAATTGTTAAGTACAACTATATATACATGTATTTAATACAGCTATATTATACCCACGTAATATAAAATACTTTCGTTTCCCCTAAAAAAGTATACAATTCCAAGCTAATAATTTGCCTGCAAAAAATTTGAGTATTTTTTTTTACGGCTTACCGGTATGTAATTGGAACCACACATATTCTTCTATTTCCCTTTGCCAAATTTATTCAAAATTTTTCAAACAAGGTTCAGTTTTTTGGTATTATGCCACTTTTTGAAAATGGACATGACCTAATTTATGATGCACAACAATCCAGAAGAGCTAATAACAAATAAATGCTTGGAATTTAAAATTTTGTTTGAGACTTAATTTTATTATCAACAGTTGCCAAAGTGTTTCTTGTGCAAATTTGAACAAAACTGTACCTTGTAGACACGCCTGTAGACAGATAACTCCAATAAAACTAATATTAGGGATCAGGTGAATAGACTGGTATCCACAATTAAAGTTTGATAAAGATAAACATACCGGGTAATAGGTAAGTTCGTAAAATCTGTTTAATAAATTTGATAATTAAATTGAACGAAGTAAACAGTGATGTCATAAAATTTGACGATCGACTACAATGCGCATGCGGGGAAGCCATTTTCTTTTAGTAGGGCCTTATTCGATGAGACGAGGATACATGTACTAAATTGATATAAAAAAACGTTTTTTAGAAAACAATTTTTACCATACCCTCTTTCAAATAGATTGTATATAATCATGTGTACACAAACTGGAATTTGCGAATGAAGCAAGGTCACTGGTAATTATTTGTAGCCAATTATAGTATGTATTGAGAGGTAATCTTCCAGGCAAATAGGGTTATCTTGTATACCACTTGAGTAGTGAATAAAATGCAAGATGTCAGTGTCTTATTTCACTAATCTTACAACAAAGCCAGATCTATTTAAATAATAATTTATGAGACAAGTAAAAAATACTGCACACTCACCCAACCAACCATTTTAGGATTTGCAAAACAACTAATTGGCCAAACTTAAAAGAAACTGTAAACATACATGTCATAAATCAAGGAGTATTTTCTTTTTATCCTCAGTGTACCTAACATTCTAATTTTGATCGCATGGCTAAGGGACCATGCATAAATGTCAATGTGGTTCACAATCCGAACAAAGTTAGCATTGGGTTTGACCGCCTTCCTCCCCTTCTCAGAGGTTTCCCCAGAACCATAAGGTATATGGGACCCCTATTCATTACCTGTTTATAGAGAATCGCTCACGTTTTTCGCGGGGAAACCTGTATTAAGCAGCCACCTAAGGGAGTAACAAAAAATGGCCTTTTAAGACAGGTGGGTACTTAATACAGGTCATAATGCACTAAAATTGATGATTTGTGAGAAAATTGTGGTGACCCTTTAAGACAGGTGGCTGCTTAATACAGGTGGCCACTCAAGCAGGTTTGACTGTACCTACAAAAAATCTTCAGAAAAATCAATGGCCGACGATGGATTTTTCTAAAGAATATTTGTATGTATTTGCATTACAATATTTTTATTTGTTAATGTAAAGTTATATAATTTGGACACAAACATAGGACATTTTGTTTATCTTAAAAAATGTTTACCATTTTTCTCTACGTTAAACAGAACTAAAGTTATCTACGAAAAACACTACAAATGTTCAGACCTGAAGTATACCCTGGTAAATATAATTTAAGAAATAATTTTCTCGAATATGCTTCTTTAATAAAACACTGTAAAGTCATTTCATAACATTGCAAAAATACACATTAATAACCTAATTAATGAATAATCCCATAATCAAAAATCCTATATTCCCTTCTAAACTATGGATATTGCTAAAGGATGAAAAGGGCATATAAGCCAATGTATAAACTATTAAATCACTCTAAGTACTGCTTGTCCTACCTCGCAAGCAAAATACTCGGAAAAAGATTATAATTATATTTTCTCTAGATGAATGGAAATTTGTTTTACAGTATACCATTTTCAAATTTAAAAGGCCCAACTCTTATGTGGCTTCAATATAGAATTTTACATAGAACAATAGCAACAAACACATTCTTACATAAAATAAAATATATTGAGTAAAATATTTGTGATTTTTTGCAATCTTCAACCAGATACCTTGGAACATTTGTTTTAAGTTGCAGCCATTTGGAATGTACTTGAGCAATGGGCAATAAACAAAGGCGAACATATACAAATATTATGTCGTGTTTATCTATGTCATATGTGGTGGTTAAAATTGTTTGTGTCAATATAACCTTTTTGCACGTATGGCAATGAATATTCATTTGCGCATCTAAAAATATACATGAAGAAGCTAGAGTTGAAATATAAGAAGATAGGGTTGAAGCATAAGGAGATAGCAAAGAGGTGCTGGAGACACTGGTTGTATACTTCTATATATAGACAAACAAAACTATATATTGTAGATCATGAAATTTATGTGAGTGGTCTCCCTTTGATATAGTTTTTTTTCTAACAACAGGTTTGTGTAGCAATCAGTTAACATAAAGGCGTTAGATTATTAATGCGAATAATTCTCACTCGCATTTTCTGCATTAATATATTGATCGCATTAATTTCAGGATCTACAGTAATTAAAACTTCATATTACCTAGCATTGAAAAAAAAAAAAAAATCCTTGCTCTGTCATTGTATTGTTACTTCTAATAGTTACTAGTTTCCAAGACATGAAACCAAGGTGCCCAATGTTCACTAAATTCTCTATAGTTACTATTTTTATAGAATACATGAGCATGTATACATTTTCAATGTTCAATTTATCGTATATAATCTTTTTAATGGCATCTTTGTTCAATCTGACTTTTCATATTTTCATAATGTAAATAGAATATTTTACACTAACAATTAACCTTGGAATTTAAAAATGTATCCTTCTTGTATATAATTCCAAACTTTACCATATTTTTACATATATGATATAAAACCAGTAATAATCCAATAAAACCAGTCACATTAAATAAACCATTTGATGGCAATTTGATAAAATCAGCGATATATAGAGAATATTTGAGTATAGTCAAGTAACATGTTTATATTATTTCAAGAGTGAAAAGTATCTCATGGCATGATATTCTCAAATAGGGTCTAAAAATAGACTGAATTCAACACTTGAGATTATGATATTGATAAGGTCATTGCACTTGACAGTAATCAAATCTCAACGGGATCAGTGAGAGATAACAGCAGATATTCTTACTGGATAGATAACAGTTGTAAGATACATGTAGCATCTTCATGTTATATAATAATATATAAAACCAGTGCTGATAATTCAATAAAGCCAGTAATATTCAATAAATCAATTGATGATAAATCGATAACACTAGTCATTAAATAAAACCACTGATGATAAATCAATAAAACCAGTAATATTAAATAAAACAATTGATAATAAATCCATAAATTGAGTCATATTAAATAAAACCACTGATGATAACTCACTAAAACCAGTAATATTAAATAAAAGCAGTTAGAATAATTCAATAAAACCAGTGATAGTAAATAAAACAATTGATGATAAATGAATAATGCCAGTAAAATTAAATAAAACAATTTATAATAATTCAATAAAACAAGTGGAGAGTATATGACAAAGTATGCATTAGTGAAAAAGAATGACCCAACATTACCAAATAAACACTGCATCATGTATTTGTTACGGTATCCAGAAGTAAATGAAACATCAGAGAAGAATGTATTCAAAGAACACCGTGATAGTAATTCAATAAAACAAGTGGAGAGTATAATGACAAAGTATGCATTAGTGAAAAAGAATGACACAACAATACCAAATAAACACTGCATCACGTATTTGTTACGGTATCCAGAACTAAATGAAGCATCAGAGAAGAATGTATTCAGAGTAGACTGTGCAACACCCGAGGTAAATACGTTTGCCGAAGGAGACTGTAATGGGTGACAGTTGTTTGACATACAGACGTGGTGGGGAGACAGGTGCTATGTGTACTGTACCTACAATCATGGTCAATTCTAAACTTCTATTTTTAACAAGTGATGACACTTTAAATTATAAAATAGCTGGTCAGTAGGGCAAAAGAACCAGGCTGCATTTAGTGTGGGGTGAATATGCATAATGCTAAAAAAATGTTTGGTTGTCCAAGTACTCTGAAGTTCTGAACTAGATAAATAAAGTTTGTTTAACGACATCACTGGAAGGCATTGATTATAAATCAGCGGTTATTGGATGTTATATCGACATTTGGTCACAGAGGAAAACCCATTGTCACCATATACATGTAGGCTACTATTCTTCGCATAACAGCAATGGATCTTTTATGTGCCTTTTCCCACTGACAGGATAACACACATCACAACATTTGAGGAAGTAGTCATGGATCACTGCTTGGAACAGGAAATAACTCAACGGGTCCACAGAGGAGGATCAACCCATCAACCTATCGAACCTCAGGTGGACACTCTTGCGCTGAGCTACATTCCGCTCCCTTGATGGGGAGACAAGAAATTGTTATTTATCATGTTATGATACTTTTATAAAATAGCCATTCAAATAAAAATTTAGCAGTTTGGGATTAGCCAACAGGCAAAATTCTACATTAAGGTCTCTCATTTAATGTTAATATTTACTAACAGAAAATGGCAAACACATTTTAATTTAATTTAAATACATGTATATAAAATTTGCAAACAAAAATAATACTAGAAAGAATAGTAAAGGATTACCAATAATTAATTAATCTTACATAGCTTTAATAGATTGATTAGAAACTTCAAGTAATATAAATGTTGTATAATAAATTAGTAATAAGTTTTTATCTGTATTTAAGCATGTTCGGGCAGTTTTATAAAGTCAGAGAAGATTAGACACACATTCCTTTATTTAGTGCAGTTTATCTGTACCCCATGGAAAACAATTAGGTCAACTCTTCTAAAAAATATGTATTAATTTTTTTTATTGAATGCCCACTTTATTCCTAAAACCTGAACCAAAACGAACTTTCCTGCATAGAACTCTAGAGTTTCTTTTAAGCTTAAGATATGGTTACAATTATTGCTATCTGAGAGTCCTATCTATAAGATTCAGAAAACCTGACATACATGTAGCCAAAGTGTGTGGACCTAACAACGAAGCTATGGAGATCTAACACTGTCCTGAACCTAGCAGACCATTTAATGATGATCATCAACCTAAGAATCTGAATGGAAAATCGAAGGCTGAAGAAGCTATTTTAGATTTATTGAATACTGTAGACAGTGAATACCATACTCAAGCTAAATGTAAATATGTTTAAAATGAAAATAATTTTCTAATAATATAAATTTATTTTGTCAATGTAAATAAAAAGCTACAAACTTGGCTACAAGAAAATCTTCAATAATACTTGAAAAGCAATCTGCATTTATACAAAGATAAAGTTTGTTTGTTTAACAGCAAAACTCGAACACATTGATTATTTATTAATCAGCGGTACTGGATGTCAAACGTACGGTTACATCAACACTTGATCATAGAGGAAACCTGCTGCCACCACATAGGCTACACTTCTTCGAATAACAGCAAGGAATCTTTTATGTGCACTTTCCCAGACAGGATAGCACACACCATGGCCTTTGATGGATCACGGGTTGGAATGGGAAATAATGTATTGTACAAAACCACACCCATTGGTGCCAGTGAGGTAACCCAGTAACTGGAAGTAAACATGTTTGCTAATTAACATTAATTCTAAATCAATGCCTGCCAACAGTCAGCCAGTTTAATCTGAGAAGTAGAATACAGGTTATCATATAAATATGATTTAATTAGGAGATTCACACAAATTGTTAGTCCAGAAACAAAACCGATAAAAGATATATTATATGTAATGTAACCATAAATGTGAAAATAGTCAAGAAATTGAAATGTAAAAAAAAAAATGCCTACATGTACTGGTCAAAAAAACTTGTATTCAATGTTTTAAAAATTGGTCGTTGAAATCAGAAATGTCAGCAAGGCACAAATTTGATTTTAAAAATCTATAAAAATAAACCCGGTAATGTATTCACTGTACCAAACCGCAATATTTACTGGTAAGTGCAGTTTGGTACAGTGTCAGTCAGTGAATATATATCACAGATTTATTCCTGAAAACAAAAACACATTCAGGATCACCTATATATGACCCAAAAAAAAACAACCAAAACATAAAAATGTCAATCTGGTAACACTTTTAGAGAAGAAAAGGGTCAACAGAGTCCAGCATGCTGACTGGCCCACTGCATTAATAGGTTGCTATATTGACAAAACCAGCTGAACAAATGAATGGCAAAACCTTCTGTGATCTGGAATGCCCTTGTAGGATTGTATTGATTTTCTCGGCCAATGTTTATATATGTCACAATCAGCTAGTCACAACATGCATCTATCGGAACCCATGAAACGACAAGGACAACATGCAAAGTCAGCAGTGCATTATGCATCATATCTGGCACAAATAAACATATTTTTTGGGGACAATGTTAGATTCAGAACTGCTCCTATACACAAGCTTACTTCTTTAAGAATATTGCCCAACCATCTTTCACTTGAAAACAATAATAAACAAGTAAAAAGATTAGAAAAATAGTTTAATTATTAATTTTATGCAGAAGGTCACCTTCCAATAATCTAAATAATCTTTACTAATTTATACAAAGCACTGGTACATTGCTAATGGTGTTTTTTTCTTCAGTGCTGTTTGCATCAATCGATAACATGTTTGGAGGATACATGTATAATTATGATCTATATATGTTACAGTCAATGTGTAAAATAAGGCAATTGATATACTATATACATTGCCTGAAAATTTCAGGCAATGTGTAAAGTGCCTGATTCACTCAGGCAATGTGTACATTGTCTGAAACTTTTCAGGCAATGTACATACAGGTATTGCCTAATTTTAAACATTATGTAACATATATAAATATATATATATTTACATACAAATAAACATAGGGATTTTTTTTTAGCAGATTTGAAATATAGCATAAATGAGGACAAGTTGCTACTTTTTACTTGTCCTGGAACATAAAAAGTAAAATTCCTTCCGTGTATATTGTACACATTAAAGGAATGCTACTGAGTAAAAGTGACCTTTTCATCAGTAGTACTGGTATAAGATGTAAAAATAAGTGGTATACATGTACAATACGGTATTTATCTGAACAGCTATACTGAAATGAGTGCAGTATGTGGCTGTAACAAAGTCATGTTTTTGCCAGATGATATGTTGATCAGGTATCACATAACATGATTTTATTGTTACCTAAGTACATGTAACAATATATACTAAACAAAAAATAACTGCAATTGCTGGCCTTTTACTGCATTAATTTTAACAAATGTTGGGATGAATGAGTGTTAGTATATAACTACATGTATATGATTAGGGTAACATGCCAGAAAAAGTTAGGGTCGGTATGTTTTTTCTCTCGTTTTTTTTCTCTACCAAATAATTTTATTCCTGCCTTATCAAAGATGGCGGGGAAAAAGATAGTCATCCATAAATAAAATGTTTTTAAACAAGCAGATGTTGTATGCATATTTATTGGTTTTATCCATAAATGGTTTACCGCATTCCGTTAAACGCCAACGCAACGGTCCGAAACGGAACCGCGCCAAAACGGAATCTTCATTTCCCGCAAAAACGGTTCAGTTTAAACGGCCCTTCATCCTCGCAAAGCAAAACAAGCACAGGACAAAATGGAACCCTTGTTGCCCGCAAAAACGGTTCAGTTTTAACGGCCCTTCAATCTCGCGGAAATGAAACCATTCCAAAATAAACTGAGGCGAAAACGAATGTTCGTTGCCAAAAAAATAATTCCGTTTTATCATTATCCGATCGGAACACCAACGTTTTTAGCTGGGATACTTTCGTAAACGATTTATATGCAAATGAGCATTGTTATTCGCTCGTACGATGCATTTCCCATTTCAAGTCGTATGGTCCGAATGTGTCGTTGTCAAAAGCCGGTTCGATCATGTGCTGAAAGGAAATCTACTCAAATATTACTCTTGTATAAGATATCATTCATTGGCTGATAGTGTTAGTCTAAAAATAGCCTTGGGATTGCCAGTGCCACAGATTGTGAATCGTGGGTATTTTTGTAAATCCGGTAATGGCGGTAATTAATTAGTACTTTTTGCCGTGGACGATAACTTTGCGTTTTCATCTGCATTCGTTATAACTCATTCCAGTTTCGATCATAGACTAATAATTTTAAATATGGATGTTATTCACGTATGGAATTTTTTTTCAATTTTAGCAATAAAATAGGTAGAGTCGGCTGAAAAAAATTAGGGCCGGTCGTGTTACCCTAAACACACCTATTTTTTTCCCCGGCCTTAGCACTTTTATAAAATGAGTAAAAATATTGCATCGGGATCGCAAGATTTTGCATCGCTTTTTGCGATTCGAACCCTGTCATCGTGCAGTCTGTTATTTACTGTAAAACGGTTATTGTCTGCACGTCTTTAATTTTCTTGTTTTTAGAAAGAGCGTTTGTACATTTTCAACATCCAGCAACATTATAGTTTTATGTAACATCCATGAGTACAAATTTGGTAGATTATGAATTATACAAAGACAGACAACTGAATTAAAGGCCATTACAGAATATCAAGGCGCTTAGCCCTAAAAAAAATGTTTCCAGTTTCCCCTTACAATAAATCAAAGCTATTTCAGTTCCCTTACAATAAATCAAAGTGCTTCGTTCAACGGGTAAAGCAGGGCACAATATTTCACGTGAACCGTCGTTCTGTTCGCGTGTCGGTTACGCAACTTGAAATTGAAAGTATGTTCATTGAAAAATCAAGTTAACCGGTTAAGCAAAACATTTTGATATCAGTTTCAGATACTGTCACAAATGTAATTCACGTAACCGAACAATGGGTTACGGGGTATAAACCACGGGAACGGATTTCTGGTTACCTAAATTTTTTTAAATATTGTCTCCTGTAAAGAGCACTGGCCCCTACACATTATGGGCCGTGGGGAAACGTGTGTGGTAGTTGTAAAGTTACTCACTGGAAGGAAGGTGGGCGACTATCGCCGATGCCACCGACACGCTCAGCAGGAAGTTGCACGACGTCCCCGGCCTGCGAGTCTGTGCACTGCGATTGAGTGTCGGAAGCACTGTTATCTGCTGGTACCAACTGAAAGTAAACAACAACAACAATACAATTCAGTGTGTCAGAAGCACTGTTATCTGCTGGTACCAACTGAAAGTAAACAACAACAATAATACAATTCAGTGTGTCGGAAGAAACAATGATAAAAAGATAAAGTTTGTTTTATTTAACGACGTCACTAGAAACATATCTAGAGGCACTGATTTTCCGTTTCAGATTTTTCCTTTTTCCGTTTCAGAATTTTACAAATTCCGTTTTTTTCCGTTTCAGTATTAAACAATTCCGTTTTTGTTCCATTCATGCATGCATGCACGCGCACACACACACACACACGCACGCATGCACACACACACACACAAACACAAACACTGCAATTAATTGCTGGTTTTAATAAATAAATAAAGATGCCAAAACCGGGACATTCTCGGTTTTTTTTACGATATTATCCGGAAATAATTACAACCGATCTTACCCTTGTATCATTTAGTTTGAACAAAGCCTGGCATACAATATATGCAAATACCGCATTTCTTTGTGAGATTGGAAAT
>JAULBR010040800.1:0-15043 GCA_032355825.1 Melanodrymia aurantiaca
GTTTTGTTTAACAAAATTCGGTTGCGGGCCAGTCAAAAGTTGTACGGGCCAGTCAAAGTGTTGCTGTGACTGGCCCGCTTGGCCGGTCAAAAAAAATCCCAAGTGCATACCCTGTGATAATACTCCCAGCCCATACATCAAGCAACTGTTGATTAAAACTATTGACAATTTGATCTCTCAACATTTTTCAGTTTTAATTGTTTGGAATAATTTGATGGCAGTACACAAATTATTTCTGATATAATTGCCAATCTTACACACCTTATTTGATGGGGTACAAAGTTGACTGTTAAAGAGTTAATTAAATTCGCTCATTATTTATGAATGTGTAGGCCCTACCTTATTGTTGATTTGCACATTCATGTAACATGCTGATGTTAAATTAAAATTGATGAATTTTTTTTAAATGTATCATGACCCTTATGTAATTTACACTTGCTTATGTTTTATTGTAAAAACAAATGTGAACATGAATTTTCCTTATTTTCTCATCAATATGCATGTATTTTCATTTCTCAAAACATTATCTCCATTGTTTTTATTATAACTTTTCAACTTATTCATTATATGTAACTAACAAAGTTTATGTGCTTAAAATATTGGGCACTAGCTCAGTAGTTATTTATAACAAATATCTTCAGTATTAATTACAAATACATAACCCCGATTATTACTGCATGTTATTGAATTATTTTATTAAAGGAAGAAACTACTAGCTGGATGTATTACTGCTTTATTTCTCTCTTGTATGACAATACTCATCAGCCTTATGTTCAATAACGTGAGCACTCTCGAACTATGTGACTGGTACCGATTGTGTACTATCACATCACATTCATTCAATGTATGCATGCAAATACCGGTGTCCAAACGTTTTGTCTCAGTAGAACGCCCACACTATTGAATGCAAGAATAATGTTTAGTTAGTCAAGGTATACATACATGTGTATTTTTGAAAAAACATTAGATCTGGTCACAAAAATTTAAAGTTTGTTTGTTTAACGACACTATTGGAACACATTGATTATTAATCAGTGGTTATTGGATGTCGACACTTGGTCACAGAGGAAATCTGCTACCACCACTCTTCGAATAACATCAAGAGTTCTTGTATGTGCACTTTGCTACAGACAGGATAGCACACTTTATGGCCTTTGATGGACCAATTATGGCTCACTGGTTGGAACGGGACATAACCCAACAGATTCCCTGAGGAGGAACCATCTATCTTCCAAACAAATATTTTTGTAGTCCTTCTGACTACATAGTCGCATAACCAGGTTTTTTCATGTTCTTAAAACAATTTAAACGCCGCTCTTTAGTCCCAATTGAAAAACTATAAGATTTAAAATAACAAACTAAAAAGTGTCGTAATGTACCGTCTGACAAAATGTAAACCTTGTGCCCACCACTCCTCCCACCACCCCGACCCCACATGTTGGATAAGAACGTGATCACATGTTTGTCTACCCAGCAATATAGAGAGGTAACCTTATCATAAAAATAATGTTACAAACCTAATGATGTCATGTTTAGTGTATCACCTTTATTTAAAGTCAAAGCAAAACATTTTGCTTTGAACACTAATATGATGTTTAATGAAGGGTATAAAAATAATAATAAATCGGTAATATAACTTGGTTCAGTAAATTTGGGTACCATCAGGCAGACATTCTAACCAGCCAGACGAAATATCCAGCACATTTTTGGAACATATTTAGCACAAATTTGAGAAAAATTGTCCGTTATTTGTTATGTAATATCATGTACAGCCAATTAATCCCTTCTGTTAGATGTCTATCTACGCATAAGAGTTACACTTATATGGTAGGATGTAACATCTGAAACTGTGTTCAACCTTTATCTCATCATCTTATTCACCGTTATAAAACAATGTTTTCAGATGCATGTTTTTGCTTCTGTCTATGTCAGTCTTTTGGGACATTTCTAATCCCCTCAGTTCTTATTTGGTTAACGGTACTGGTATATAGCTAGAAATTTCATTTTCATATTTCATATTTTTGGTAGTCCAATCTATTTTCATTATTTTTATTTACTTTTAAATCAAATTTAGCATGAACTCTGTATTCATAATTTTTTACTCCGTAGATGATAGTGTATTTCACTACAACTTTTATAACGTTTAGTTCTGTTGGTCTTTCTTATCATTTCTGTATAAACTTACCCTGATAATATCAATTAAAGCAATAAGTTGCATGCAATAATGTTCATGTGTTTAAAAAGATGAAAATTGTAAATATATATACAATAAATGTTTGTAAATACTTTGCTTAAGTTATTAGTAGATATTTATATTTTTGTCATCTAACATGTATACTTAAATGCCAAACATTATTTGAAACATTGTTTTAAATTTTTGAGTGGTTTTGTATTGAATTAGGTTCATAAATCCTATAAGAAAAGTATTGCCGGTAAATATGTTTAGTAAACAGTTCTAATTAAAGCACTATCAAAATATCAGAACACAATGTGATGAAAAAATGTTTAGTGACACTGACCTTTGCCCATGACATAGATGTCAAATTTTCCTGCCAAATACACTATCCAAAAATTGCCTTTTATAGGTAGACTCACTTGGGCCTTGGCCATTGTCCAGATTATCTTAACTCATGAAACAGTTTACTTTTAAGATAACGGGCTATCTGTATGTGAAGTTTAAAAATATTGGTTTAACCAGCAAAAAGATATGCTCAAAAATATCTTTTGACAACAACACAAACCAAATTAGAATTATCTACAGTATAATATACATGTAGTATACACATTTGTTTACAGCAAGTAAATTTCTTGAGAAGTTTACTTACATATATTTTATTGACATATTTCCGTGGTAATTTACAGAATACCTTTCGAACTGACTCGACGAGTACGCCGGCTGATATGGACCCAGCAACACCAATGACAGGAGAGTGTGCAAGTAAGGCAGATTTGTCTGAAGGCACTCTCACAGACTGGCACTGGCTGGTCATGGATGGACCTGTGGACACGTTGTGGGTTGAAAACCTCAACACTGTGCTTGATGACTCTAAAGTTCTGTGTTTGGCCAATGGTGAGCGAATCAGTCTGACTCCCGGCATGAGGATGATCTTTGAAGTGGACAACCTGTCACAGGCTAGTCCTGCCACAATCAGTCGATGTGCCATGGTGTACATGGTAAGTTCTTTACTTTTGTTTTATAATTTTGTAAATGGTATCACAAACCTGCAGAACTTGCACAAACGACCACTTTATTTGAACATCATGTATGCAATTATTTTGACATAACCAATTTTTAAATTTAAAACAAAATAATTTTAAATGAGGATTTTCTTAGCTACATCTACTTCTCAATTCCTATGTTATGATTTGCATGTGCGCTTCTTTAATTCCCAATGCCATTGTTTCTCAAAATTGATTTAATTCCCCAAGTGACATTGATATGCAGTAACTACATGTACATTGTAAATTATGCTTAATTATTCTAATTATTAAACAAATCTGTTTCTTTACTTTATTAGGATCCTGTGGATCTAGGTTGGTATCCTTCTGTGAAAACATGGTTACAGCATTTGCCACGAGACTTACCAGACAGTGGAAAGCAGCACTTACAAGCTTTGTTTAACCACAGCATAGGAAAGGGCTTGGCATTTCTGAGGAAACACAAACGTTTTCAAATGATACCTGTACCAGAACTCAGTGTTGTTTCCACTCTGTGTCATATTCTGATGGCTTATCTCAACTTCATCAGCAAAAATGGAGGCTTTGGAAATCCAGGTAAATAAATATATACATGTATAATTATATAATTTGTTTTTATCTAAGTTCTGTATGATTGTATTCTTTGCATTGTATGTATACGGGAGCAAGGCATAGCTCAGCACAATAGTATCTGTCTGAGGTTCGACAGGTCAACGGATCAATCCCCTGTGGATCCATTGAGTTATTTCCCATTCCAACCAGTGACCCACGACTGGTGTATTAGAGGCCATTGTTTATGATATTCTGCCTGTGTGAAAGTACACATAAAAACTCCTTTGTTGTTATTCGGTAAGTGTAGCCTATGTGGCAGCAGCAGGTTTCCTCTCTTACCAAGTGTTTGACATCCAATAACCACTGATTAATAATCAATGTGTCGTTAAACAAATATTTCAGGAGTGGTCATAGTAAGTGTTTATGACCAATATAATATGTTTTCAATCGTGAGAATTTATCTGTTTATAAGAGATTTCTGTAAATTTGTCAGACCAGGATGAACTTCGCCCAACTAGTGTTGATAGCCGTTCGTCTAGCCGCAGTTCATCACATGGTGCATCGAGTCGTGCGTCGCGATCAAAACGACGTGGAGCTAAGAGACAGACAAAGCTAAAGGAGAACTTAGCCAGTTTGGATGAGCGTGGGTCAGGCCATTCCAGGTATGTTGAGATCTGAAATATCCATCAATATTAACATTCTATATAGATCTTTTATTACATAAACATAGTGCTATTTCAAGTTATAAGCAACAAGTGAGAAGCTGGTAGCAGTCCATAAACAATGGAAATATATTGCAGGATGTTCACAGATTGTAAATGTTTCATTGCAACCAGAAAATGTTCGTACAAATAAATATAAACTCATGTAAAAACACTTATAGATATTTCCTCTTTCTAAATGAAAACAGCCATTATTAAGAATACGTGTGGTACTTAACAAAATTTGTCTTAATTGTGAGGTGGTCTCACTACTTGGCGATTATTAAATAATTAAAAAAAATTGTGATCTTTAAAATAGTTTTCTTTATAGTGAGATGGCCTCATAACCGATGTAGACATTAGGTAAGGTTTCACTGTATATGACTATGTACGTATATATCATGATGTAAGGGTTAAATTAAAACATGTAATTATTTCAGTGGAGCCAAGCAGTACTATTTAATGAAAAGTCCTGGGCAACTGCTGAACCTGCTGGGCAAGCTGTTTGTGTTCTCCTTCACCTGGAGTATGGGTGGAACTCTAAAACGACAGGAAGATGGGGATGATGATGATACAGTTAATCGCCGTGGGGCTGACAAGGCGGAAAAAGATGTCAACATCTGCTTTGAGTTTGACAACTTTGTGAGAGAAGTCTTTGAAGTAGAAGCTCCACTGGGTAACAAAAATTGTTTTAAACATAGAAATATTTCTTTTGCATTGTCTGATAATTAAAACTTATTGTCACTCTTATGTTAATTAATTTTAATTTAATCAAAATGTTTTTCACTTACTAGTATTACATTAGCTTTTTGTAACAAAGACCTTTACTTGTGATTGTGTTTTTAAAGGTATCCGACTGCCAGCTGGAAGCAAGAGCATCTTCAGTTATTTCATAGACATGGAGTCTGGCAGCTTTGTGCCCTGGGATACTCTAGTGCCGTCCACGAAGTCGTTGATTGAGAAAGGAGCTGTTATCACAATCGGAGAGACAATGGGTTTCTCCACAGATCATAAGAAGAGCTATGAACCAAAGGAAGCAGAGATTGTTCCAACTGTGGATATTCTACGCTTCTCTTTTCTAACCGGTCTTCTGGTGCTTAACAAGCATCCAGTTCTTCTAACAGGTAATTTCTCTTCAGTTCGTAGTCACAAGTATACTCTATGTGTCAACATTATGTTGCTGATGTTAGAATTTTTGTTGTCCGTGATATAAGGTACATAATTATATAGCACAGGTGATTTTGGCTTGACTCGTAATCTTACTTACTTGTTACTTGTTGCGTAGTTCTTGCCTCTATTAACAGCGAAGTAGCAAATTCATATAATTAGACATTTATTTAGTATTGAAATAGCTGGTTATTTTTGTGGCTGGCTATGTTTGTTTGTTGTGCTTTACATTATCTTGTCATAGCAGCTTATAGCTCGAAGACTATCAAAATTAAAACAATTCTTTCTTTTTATGTAAAATCTTTTTTTTATGCTAGAAATAAATGTTTGCATCAAAATGGCAATAACATGTTTTGTTTTAACACATCACATAGGTGATTCTGGGGTAGGCAAGTCTGCTATTATCAACTACTTGTTAAAACGTCTTGAAAAGGAAGGTGGAACGACATACAAGTCTGGGACAGTCCTAGGGGATATTTTCCAGTATTCAGAGAGACAGTCGTCACTTCTTGAGAGCATAAACATGCTGACAAAGTTTGGCGAGGATGACAGTGAGAAGAATCTTGATGATCTGATTGGCTCCACTAAACCCAAGTTGAGCATGGGCGTTCTAAGTACGACAGTGCAGTTCTCTGCACAAACCAGCTCTGCTCGACTTCAGACTCAGATCGTACACAAACTCATTAAGAAAAGCAAAGATTCAATGGGAGCACCAAAAGGAAGAAAGGTTTGTGCTGTATTTGTGTTAACATACATTGCTTATTATATTATGTCCTTTTGCAGTAATAAGTTCTAACATTGTGCACTTTTGTTCAATTAGAAAATCGCCAAGTGATTTATAAAACCACTTCAGTCATAACACAAATTATAGATAATATTTTCTTCAAGGATATTTATTGTATTTTTAGGTGATTGTATTTGTGGATGACTTAAACATGCCAGCCCCTGAAGAGTATGGAGCACAGCCTCCACTGGAGTTGTTGAGGCAGTTTTTGGAATCTGGAGGATTTTATGACACTAACAAAATTGTTTGGAAGGTGATTATATTCAAAATATATTAGTATCTTTGTATCGGCACCTTGCTTTATATATTCAGAGTTAATTAGAATATAATGTTTCCGTTGATTTTTGTGCTGCTGTGAACTTGAATAGCAGACTGAGTATAGCATGTGTTTCTTTCTGTAGGACATTGTTGATGTGACACTTGTGGCAGCATGTGGTCCACCTGGAGGCGGCCGGAACCCAACAAGTCCACGACTTCTTAAACATTTTTGGTATTTTACACATTTTTTGCTATTTATTAACAAGTAAAATAGCCTTAATATCTTGTCTAATTAAATATGATTCACGCAGATACTCAAAAATATTAGTTATTCTTTTTCACCAATTCACTTTTTAAATTATTTATTTCAATTCATCAGTTTTGATATCACTACTGCTAATTTAATAAGCACACAACATATTATCACTGTAAAAGTCACTGCTTAAATATATGAAAGAATTACACAATATAGCAGATGCATTTATAAGTATAAAAGGTAGAGCATTAATGCTTGTACACCGGTGCATGTGCAGTTATGAGGGAATATCTAGTGGTGTATACTTTATGTTTAAATTCATGTTGTGCTTCCTTTTAAATAAAACTGTGGATTCATCTATTTTTATTGGCACCTCCTAGCTATCCATTTCCATGTGTATGTATACTTGTAGATTTCACAACTATGGCCTGGTGTACTTGTTTGATAAACAATATGCACTTTATTGTAAATATTTTCAAAATGTAAAATATGTAACTGATTTTTGTAAAGAACAAACAATGCATGGAAAATACATGTTTGTTATTGAAAATAACATTAGCATCATGTACATTGATTTTCAGGTATATTTTGTGGTTACCTGAATATGCTCTTATAATAAATAGTGTTATAAAGAGAATTGACTATACATGATTAGTTTAAAGCACTAAAATCGCTGCCCTATGAAAATGAATGAATCCACAGAATTGTTTGAGAGACTCACCTGCCTGTACTTCTATTCTAATGTGGGTAATATTGACTATGATAATTATATTGCTGTTGTTATGTGCTCACGCTGCAGCATGCTGGCACTGCCGACTCCTTCCACTCGTTCACTGCAACACATCTACCAGGTTCAGTTGGGACGCTTCTTACAGGAGGGTGAATTCATGCCCGATGTCACCGACTGTGTGTTCTCGTTTGTGTCCGCCAGTATTGCCGTGTACTACCGCATGTGTGGCAGCATGCTCCCCACACCCACCAAGTCTCATTACACTTTCAACATTCGAGACCTCTCAAAGGTTTGAATTTTTTATATATCGTTTCAATACTACGGAATTATGTAATTTTGAATCAATTTGTATTGCTCGCAATGTTTTTAGCAATTGGTGTATAATAGTGTCTTACTCGTTTTATTTCTTGCTTCCATAAAACCACCTTTCTTAGCCTAAAATTGTGTAGTAAATATATTCCTTAAGTTTTGTCAATTATTGAGCATTATCTAATTTAGAGGGGAATGACCCAGCTTGTAGCAGTAAATGAGACCCACTAATCTGAAATCTTGTTGCTGTTTCTGTTTAGTGACATTTGCATCAAACTATATTAGTGTTATACATGTATTAATAATTGGAATTATCTTTGATTTTAGGCTATCATTCATCATCTGTATGCACCAGCGGTTCGAAGTTATTTCTAAATAGGCATGAGAATGTATTTGCTATCACCAATTTTGTTATTGTACGTTTTTTCTGTCATGCATTCTGCACATAAAACTTCTTTCATTTGCCTTGTGTTCAATAGCGCGAGTGCTCTGGAACTATGTGACTGGTACCGATCGTGTACTATCATATCACATTCATTTAATGTAGATGCAAATACCGATGTCAAAACGTTTTTCCGCAGTAGCAGAACGCACGTGCTATTGAACTCAAGGCTGATGTTATGAAAACTTAATACAATTGAGAGAAAGGTTTTACGTGTTTGTGCCAAAGATTAATGCCATTTGGCTAGAGAATAGACGTTACTAACTTTGTTCTAGTTTTAAATGTGATAGTTTATAGTATTTGTTGCAGCTCTCGTGGTTTCAATAAGGTTTGATCATCATTGCAGGTTATACAGGGTCTCCTACAGGCTCATTCCTCAGTCATCGTGAGCAAGGATAACTGTGCACAGCTGTTTGCTCATGAGGCAACAAGAGTGTTCCATGATCGACTAATTAACAATGAGGACAGGATTGTTTTCAACCAGATCCTCTCTGACAACTTGCATGATTACTTCAAGGTGTTTCACTGTTTCAAATATTTAAGACATTCATTAAAAACTTAATAATTTAATGTTTCATTATTTTTAAAGCATCAGCCAAAGTAATTTAAAATTAGTTTTATCTGTTAGACCAAGTATTAATTTGAGTTGGATCTCCTATTATTGTCAGTTTGTAAATCAACCTATAATATAAGGATCTCTTTAATTGTATCTCATCTGTGACATTATCATGGGATCCAGGGCATGTGCACCTGACCATTCTTAATGTAATTTTGGCCAAATAATTTTGAAACCCTGTTTTTAAAATTTCTAAGCATTTTGCAATCGTGCTTTTTTAAATTCATGTATCTGCTCTTGCCAAAGCATATATTTTGATTGTTATATAAATAACACTTACTCATTTAAGACAAGTTTTTATGGTGTTGAATGTGGCCAATATAGACTGATTTGTTAATTTAACCAAATCTAATTTAATTTGTTGTGTGTTTCAGCATCATAATATTATTATTCCCAGAAATAGTTCTTGAAGCTATTTTTCCATTAAATGTTCACAGGTGACTTGGTCGGTAGAGATGCTAATGAATCAATCTGTTCTGTTTGGTGACTTCTTTGACCTTGATGAGGAAACAAATCGGCACATTTATAAACCTATTTCAGACCATGTTAAGTTATCTAGAGTGCTGGAGGAACTGTACATGAGAATGTTCTATGGCGACACTGAGGTTAGTATTGTTATTCTTCAATTGTTGATTTATAGATATGTCTGTCTTGTATACTTGCTACTATATAAAAAAAAATTATGCCATTTATGCAATTTCCTTTCTGCCAGTTATGAGAAAGGACATTGCAACATAGTTATTCCCTTAAGTACTGAAAATCAGACATTTCAATATTCACTAAATGTATCATTTTGATAATCACTTTTGGTGTTTCAATTAAAATGGCTTACTCCAAAGCCAACCTTTGCACTCACGACTCATGAGTCAAGATAAAATTCAGTATGGGGTTGTTATTTCACCTACAGTTGTTGTTGTTGTTGTTGTGGTATCATATTGCTTTCATATTAACAGTATAAGGGAGAGGGGCAGCGACCCCCACTTCTCAGATTTTGGAGGAAAATTTGTTTTTTAGAGGTCATAATTTGTAAATTTTCACCAGTGTCTTCCACCCCCAACTTTTTGTCTTTTGTTATCTTCTTACACCACTGTGCAGCTCAACAAAACATATACTATCAACATTATAATGTATTTGTGGTAGTATAATTATTATAATGCATTTCATTTTGTTTTGTAGACAACCCAGTTTGTGTTTTTCAAAGACGCTGTTGAACATATACTTCGAGCATCTCGTGTTTTCAGACAACCAGGCGGCCATCTTTTGTTGGTAAGATTTGATGCATGGCTAACATAAAGTGTTTTTCACAAGTTTTGAATTTATTTATTGCTCATCTTTGTTTTAAGTCTATAGTTGATGCTTATACCCGATTATGTTTTTTTTATGTATGTATATATATACACACACTGTATATCAAATTTGATTACAGGGATATCAGAAATGATGTTCCTTGCTTGACTGTTAGTTTTAGTTACCGGGTATATCTTCAATTATTCTCTTATGAATTATATTGTTTCTGGATAACGTGCTTATGTTTAATTGTGTAAAATATTAGCAGAATGAATCAAAACATACACTACATAGTTTGTTTAATAATTTTAAATAGGTTGGAATGGATGGAACAGGTAAGTCAACAATTGTCAACTTGGCTGGTCATATTTCTGAGTGTCAGCTGTTTCGACTTACTCTGCACAAGACGTACAACATCCCCGAGTTCCGTGACGACCTGAAGAAAGTTTTTCTCAAGAGCGGTGTCCACAACAAAAACACAGCTTTCTTGCTCACTGATTCCGATATTGTAAAGGTGTGTTCTATTTGCTGTAATATTTTTATATCTAGTTCATCAACACATAAATTTGCCACAATTCTTTTATCAGAATTAAAAAAGTATTTGTTGTTATTTCTTTTGGGTATATTTTGTTTCACTTATAAATTTGTTTTTAAATTATATTAAATACTTCTCCATTACACATTTACTGATATATACATTCCCTTCAAGTCATCAAGGACATTAATATACATGCTTTTTCGTAATATAAAACTGGGTAATATTTGTGGGTGTAAATATTTGCAATTTCAACAAAATGTTCAACTCGCAAAGTGCAATTTTCATGCTGCATAACAAAAAAATCACCCCCGTATACAGTAACTGTGACAAATACTCTTAACTTTGATTAATTTGTTGTCTATTTTAGGAGAGTTTCCTTGAGGAAACTTTGATTAATTTGTTGTCTGTTTTAGGAGAGCTTCCTTGAGGATATCAACTGTATTTTGAACTCGGGAGAAGTTCCCGATCTGTTTGACAATGAAGAACTCGACGGAATCAACATGGAGTTGAAGGGACCTGCATCGGAGGCCGAGGTTCCCGACACGAGGATGGATGTTTATAACTTCTTTATACAGCGGGTGCGGCGCAATCTCCACGTCGTCTTGACGATGAGTCCGGCTGGCGGCATTTTCCGTCAGCGCTGTCGAATGAATCCTGCGCTCATTAACTGTTGCACAATAGACTGGTATGATACGTGGAGTGATGAGGCGATGTACAGTGTGGCACAAGTGTTCTTCCATAACACCGAGTTTGTTGCTGATCCGAAGTATGATCTGGAGGTGAGTGTGTTTGGTTTTATTTGCAAAATACATTAATATTATCACTGTCTCATTATCAAAACTACAGTCAAACCTGCTTGAGTGGCCACCTGTATTAAGCAGCCACCTGTCTTAAAGGGTCATCAGAATATTCTCCCAAATCATTAATTATAGTGCATAATAACCTGTATTAAGCAGCCACCTGTATTAAGAGGCCACTTTTTGTTACTCCTTTAGGTGGCTGCTTAAGACAGGTTTGACTGTATATTTATAAACATATTAGCAGGACTGTTTTAAACATGGTAGAACATGATGGAAGCAGTGTAAAGTTGAATTTAAAAACAAGATTCAGCACTGCAATAATTATGATAATTTGAAAGTTATATTTTTGTATTATTAGTAAACTGTGTTAATGTGAGCATTATGTATTCAGGAGTTGAAGGGAAGGGTGGCCCATGTGTGTGTGGATATCCAACAGATGATCACGCAGATGGCTGATCGCTACTGGGAAGAGATGCGACGCCACTATTACACTACACCCAGCAGCTACATGGAGTTGATCAAACTCTACACCAGAATGCTAAAGGATAACAAGACAGAACTTATGGGCAATAGGTAAATGTGTTATCAATATACAGTTCCACTGTCCTTTATACACATAAAATAGACATCTCTGCCACTTACAATATTCCTCTGATTTGCTTGCTGTCCATTACACGACTGATCGTATGTGGCAGATACGACAAGCATGCAATCATAACTACAATGAGACACGAAGAAGAAAGAAGAAAGTTGTAAGAGTCTATTAAAACAAATAACTATAATACCTAATATTCTATTAATATCGCAAATATACAAAGAAATCATAAATTTGTTCCCGTTTCATTGCTACTAAAACAAATTCGACATCTGATGAAGAAAATCATCAGTCTTTCTTCATTATCTCTACTTTTTAAAATAAATTCTGATGCGCTTATGACTTTCTGGCTCTCACGCGACTACATATCTTTCTTTGATGGTTTTTTTTATGTTTGATGGGACATTTGTGCTGCATTAATACATGTTTTAATTTTGCCTATTATTAGGGAACGTTTACAAGTTGGACTGTCAAAGCTTTCAGAAGCCAATGCTTTAGTGGGGATAATGCAAGAGGAACTTGTATCACTTGGTCCAAAAATTGAAGAGAAAGCTAAAGTAAGTGATTACTAGTATTTTAAATATACACAAATGATACAACGAATACTTCAGATTAGGTGCCATTATGCAAAATGTTTGACAACAACCTATTATTTTTTTAATTTGTTCTTCTGTGTTTAAGTGTATAAGTCATCTGTAGTCAGTTTTTGTTGTCATTTGTCCCTAGTGTTCATATTATATAAACCATGACTATTTTACTTTTAAAATGTTTACAATTTAGTTCAGCGATTATATTTTATACAACACATTTAATTCTGTAGAATTCTTGTTTTAACCCCATATTCATGTTATATTATGCTCCCACATGTTATGTCACAATCCTGTATTTGCATAGTTCAAACATGTAGATTTGTGTTTACTACAGGACACGGAGGTTTTGTTGATTCAACTTGAGAAAGACCAAGAGGCTGTAGAACAAGTTCGCACAATTGTAGAGGAAGAGGAAAGCATAATGAACAAAGAAACTCAAATTGTTCATAATTATGCAGAAGTAAGTATACATACTTACATGTTCTTTTAGAGTAACATACTGCATTGCTTTTCTGTGCTAAAATGTCATCACTGGTACCAATATGTTTGTTCCAAAGTAACACTATCTGTTAAGGTTTGAAGCTGTAAATTCTGATGTAAAGAATGCTTTTACATTGTGTACATTTGATCTTATCAGATTTGTGTCAGAAGTTGTAATTGTCATTATAATGACAGTCGTTATAAAGTGGGTTGACTGTATATATGGAGTGTATTTTAATTAACACTACTGTTGTTTTGCTTTAGGAGTGCCACAGAGATCTGGCATCAGTGCTACCGGCCTTACAGACTGCAATAGCATCTCTGGAAACATTGGACAAGGCATCAATATCGGAACTCAGGTAATATTTCTTTAATAAAACATTCTGCTGATAAATATGCAAATCTAGGGACTTTAGAGGTCAAATCACACCTCCACCTTTTTAAATAAATTATTCAAAGCTGTGATGTGACAAACCAAACTCCTGTGCCTGTGATAATAAATATTTAAAGACATCCAGCCCTGTTATGGACAGAATTCTCTGGTGAAGTCAAAGGTTATGCTTATAACAGGTGTGCTTGAACAGTTTTCTGATGGAAATGTACCAAAAATGCCCAAACCCAACATACACAGTCATATCTGGTCATTTATATTACCTCTTTAGCTGTAGTTATGTTTACACTGGTTAAGTTTATATTGAAATATTTCCTAATTGTAGTTCTATTTGTTTAAAGTGGATGTAATTATAGACATATATGTTGTTATTTCTAGAGTGTATGCTTGTCCACCTGTTCTTGTGGAGACTGTGATGGCCGCTGTCTGCATACTCTTCCAGAAGAAACCAGATTGGGCAACTGCCAGACTGATGCTCAGTGATCAAGGCTTTCTCAAAAAACTACTTCAATTTGATAAGAATAGTCTACCAGACAAAGTATGTTTATTTAAACATTGTAATAATAACAAAAGTTTATTCAGGTTCAAATGGATATTTTCAGATAAGAGAAATAGATCTATAATTCCATTAATTTCAGTTGTTTCAATGCTTGTTTTTCTTCATATCAAAATCCATTTAATACAGTAAATTTGATACCTTTGGATTTTATTATATGAGTCTAATTGAAATATTCTGTTTCTATGTATTAAAAGGTTACAGGCAAAGTCCACTTTATATCAGTATAATAAGAAATACATGGCTTTGCCACCAAAATTATTGATTATTTTCCAGGTGTTTGTAAAATTAAAAAAGTATTCAAAGAATCCTGACTTCAATGCTGATGCTGTGGGGAAAGTATCTGAGGCGTGTCGATCTATCTGTGAGTGGGTGCTTGCTCTGGAACACTACTATGATGTCTATAAGGTGCATTTACTTACTCATTTTATATGTTTGTATAGAGAACATTTTATCTGCATAGTATTACAATAAAAGTATACAGTTTTTTATTTGGATATTTTATTTAACAACATGCATAATAATATGGTTTAGCAAAGAGAAAATAATAATTATCATATAGCAGAGAAGGATTCAGATTATCAATATCAGTTTTAACAGACCACTTTTGCAGATTTATTGTGACTAATAATTTGGGAATTAAAACATTTGTAATATTTTTTATTCAGGTTATTTACAAATTGTATATGGTAGATGATGTATTTGGTATTATTATTCATATGGTTCCAAATAAACGAGTGTGTAAATATCGTATTGACACACATGGTATAAAGGTATATTTACATCACACTTG
>JAULBR010040906.1:0-15039 GCA_032355825.1 Melanodrymia aurantiaca
CTTAAATTGTATGAAATCTAAAATCAATAAAATGTGTGTTTGTGTCGCGTGAGTATTTTGTCACCCAATCTGGTGTTGACGCTGTAAGAAGCCAGCAATTACTCACCTAACTTACAAACTTACATGTCCAGCTGAGCCGCGCTCAGTTTATTGACAGGCGTTAATTCTTCTCAAAACTGAAGCAGCCAGAGAATCAAACCATTAGGGTACACAGCGTCACACAGCAGTACAGTATCGTTTGGATGAATGCTATAATTATCATTTTACTTGAATGTTTCTTTTATGTCTCTGTTTAGCAGTCTGCATCTTTCAGGCAATGGATTTCAGGGTTGCCTGAAACCATCGCATTATCATTGTTCTTTGATCTGGGTGTAATAAAATATGTATTTGTGTTTGTAATCAACATGTTATTGTATGTATGTATTAATTGATGTACTAGTATGTCATATTAAACCTTGAGTATTTGTTTACCGCCATCAGTATTTGCACTTTTAGTAGTTACTTTCAACTTGTGAAAACTATGTGGAGGACCTATTTTATTATCACATGCACTTCAAGGTAGTAAATGTTTTACATTATGTACTTGAGGACTAACATCATGTCAATGCCAGAACCCAGAATTAAAAAATTTTGTAAAAAAAAGTAAAATACAATTATATGTTAACAATAGAGTACATGTACATGTATAAAGGTGTAGATCTGTAGTTTTCCCTTGGTTATCAGGACAGGTGCAGAGTGTTGAATATTTATGGGGCAGGACTGGGAAATGCACCAGTCAAAGGTGTTCAGCTAATTTGAAGTTGCTGACATGGTAAAAAAATGCACAATGAATAATTGACCATTCAGAATTGACCAGTTCTTTTGCATATTGTTTTACTGATGAAACTTGTTTTCCTTAAATACATAAAACTAGGGATTCTACTCGCTGATCTTGCTACAAGTACATGTATGTTGACAGTTGCAACTTGCATGAATTATATTTTTTTCGGACTGAAGACTTGTAATTATTGAGCTCAGACTAACAAATATGGTACTCAGTAGATAACACACCATGGTGATGGCTTCATTCATGTCAACTGTATGATGCTGCAATTAATGCATGCATATGCAATCATGTTTGGGGTTACATGTAGCACAGCATACTACATTAACAAACAGACAAGAATAGCGAGCAACATACATGTAGCTCTGATTCTGCCACGGTCGCCATCAACATGAACATAATGTGATTTTGTCAAATACACCTGCATTGGACATTATATTCTAGCAGTATATATACATACATATACATAGATTGCTTGGCTAATATCTTGTTCATAATTGATAATCAGTTTTGTGGCCTGTGGGGTCTCCATTAATAATTAAAGATGAGCTGAATCCATTGGGCATTGTCATTTGCTTTGTGCAGCGTACATGTACATTTGTATAATATGTCATGTAGCGTGATTGTCATCATTGCCTCTTAGCCTTGGTGTGTCTTCAGCAGAATGCTCAAGGCTGAATTCCTCAGCAGGGAATTAATCATACACATACATGTATGCAAAAGAATATACTTAATCAAATGCCTGTTAATCATGCAGAAAAGCTTTCTTTTTTATTTTACTTGTTTAATTTCTAAAATAATTTTACTCTCTGAAACTGAAGAAGCACAATCATGCATCAGTCAAACACCTGTGTTTGTCTAGATTTACTCCAATCATGTGACAAATAGTTTTTCATGCTATGATTTACACACTGAAAGTTTTGATTTGCACATTGAAAGCCATAATTTGCATTTTGAAAGTCATGATTTGCACACTGAAAGTCGTGCATGTTTTTTTTTGTCAAGAATGATTATTCACTATATGGAATTGTAAATTTCATAAAAATAACGGCTTAGTGGTTAGTACATGTGTATTGTATAATAATTTGTTTATTCCATTTTGACAATGAATTGAACAAGGTAAACAATTTAATGAAATTTACCATAATTGACTATAATGAGCATTGCAATTATCCATTTCCAGTTAGTCTAGCCCGAATTGATTACATGAGCTGAAAAGACACATTATATGGTGAAACTGTTGGTAATTTTATTCTATCTGTAAATTGCATTAAACCCTACAACTGGTGCAGATATTTATTCATTAGTCACGATATCTGGCTTCCATGTCCAAATAGTAGAGATTAAAAGCAATATTTACTTCATTAGTCTGGCCACTAGAGATTAAAGAGATCTTTTTCATCATTAACCTGGCGCTTATCAGGCTTTATACTCACCACACCACACTTAATTAACACCAGTCGATTGCAAATTACTGCAACGTGTTTGACAGCTCTGTTTACTTAATGATCATCAACATGGTACAGTAATATTGACTGGTATTGGCACTATTGCAGTCTTTTATTGTGATGTTCCTTTGATCCAGTTATAAGATTCCACTGTGCACATATTCTGATGTGACGAAATTAGTGCAAATTATTTTGTTATTGCAGCTTAATATGTGTGTGTTTTTTTTTTGCGTTGGTACATGTAAATATGATAAATGCATTAACAAACACATTCAAACTGGTTCACCACTGAGAGCTGTTGATGACAGGTTACATGAGGGTTACAGTCCTGAGAATGATTGCATTCTGGCGTTCAATTACACCAACAAGAAATTATTTGCCAATATGTTTCTATGTATATTATAAGTCTGACATGTACAATATGTACATGTATTGATTTGCCAGAATACATGGGTGTTATGCAAATAAATTTTGTTTTCGATATTGTACGAATGTTGACAACAAATTTAATTGCCTATTAACAATGTTGTACAAATGTTGAGAGGAATATACATACATGTACATGTAATGATGTATACATGTATAGTTTGCTGAAATGGCTCTATTCACAGAGCAGGATTACTCAGTGGTTAGAGTAGCAGTGAGATCAAAGGATTTATCCAGGCATGCAATTCTCCAGTACCAATTAAACATGTGGCCCCACATAATATATACAATTAAATGGCAGTAAAAATTCCCAATTTCTAGTATAAAAATACCCAAATTGGTGTAAAATATCTGACTACATACTTTAAATGTGACCATGCAGTGCAAAGCTTTGAAATTTATAAATTTAAATACTGGAGTAATAGTAAAATCAACATTACATTGTACGTGTATCTCTACATGTAGTGCATGTATACATCCCATTTCGCTCATGATGCGGTACACAGACGGTACACTAGCAGAAAATGGCTTCTGAGCATGCAAATTGAAATCGCAATCTTGAAAGATTTAATGAAATAATAGTTTACCATGTTCAATTACTGTATACAAATGTATATACACTGTACATGTAGTGCCAATTGTAAGTGAATTAAGTTCATTGAGAAACACTAAGAACAAATTCTATACATGTACATGATGAATGGATTGCCACTAGCTGAAAAATAAGATGCTGCATTTATCGTATATCATTTTAGCATATCAAATATTGCCTTTGTTCTGACCAAAAGCTTTTCATCGATCTACAGGAGAATTTCCATGTAATATAATCTGGTACTCTTCATTAATGAAAATAAGCCATAGCAAACATGTAGCAAGTGACAGACGACAGTCTACAGCTCTTAGCTCCGTGGACACTAAATGAGCTTGTCCATCTTATGACTCGAAATACTACACTGTCACAGTCACATGCCATTCATCTTATTGATGGCTATCATTAAACTATAATAATAAATGTTTTAAAATTTACATAAGGATGGGATGAATATAATTACATGAATATCAATTGTTGATTTAAAGTACCTGTGTGGACAAACCCAAAATTTATATAATTATACCTCATAAAAAAGATAGTCTGACTGAGACAGTTAGAAATATTTCTAGCATGGCATGTCCAAATGAAAAAACCCTGCTGTTTATACATGTACACTGGATACATATTGCTTTCAACTTCGTGCTGATTTAAAAGTTTTTAAAATGCTAATAAATAATAAAGTTTGTTTGTTTAATGACGCCATTGGAACACATTGATTATTGTTCAGTGGTTATTAGATGTCAAACGCACTGTTATATTGACACTTGATCTGAGAGGAAAACCTGCTGAAGCCACATAGGCTATACTCTGCTAATAAAAATGCAAGCAGCAGTGTGAGCTAGTTTAATACAATGTTTCAAATAGTTAAAATTAATATTAATCATATGTAATTATCTATTTCAGAGCACAAAACGAATCTTACGATCAAATGAAATTATTGTACCCCCAAATGGTTTGGTTGACACAGAATTGGAGTTATCGTTTTCATTACAAGTAAGTGAATATCAGTATTTTATAATGAGAATTTTTTTTCTTTCCAAAACAAGGAAAGGAATGATGGAAGCCAATTGATAAATTATGCGTTTCAGTTTGATAACAGATGATATCCACGTGAAGATTCAGATACTAATTTTTACATCCGTAAAATCTCATGACTGGATTGTTAAATTTTAGACATTTGTAATTTGTTTACACTCTCTTGAAACCATACATACATACATACATACAAGTACATGTACATGTTGTTATTCCTTATAGCCCATGTTGACAGATGTTCTGCTGTTACTTGTCTGAAACATGCCATGTAAGATGAGATTTATTGCTGGTAATAAATGCTTCACATTGAGAAAAGATTGCCAAAAAGTACATACACACGAAGACAGCATTTATACAGATGTATAGTGCTAAACATTATTTATTAAATACTGACAGTGTTCAACATCATACATTGTACATGCAGTTCACATCTCCTCAACTGACAACAAATCTGGTGATCCCAATAGCCACATGGTAACGAATATGTTGTTACTCTGTTACATACATAAATATTGCATTCCGGTATACCAACAGCAATACTCCAATGCTAGTACACCAACACCAAGACCCCAACGGTAGTACACCAACACTCCATCAGTGTCATTTTGTTAAAACTACTTTTATATTTTAAAACGTGTATATTATGTAGGTAGCGACTTACATGTACAATTACAAGTGATATAGCCAAAGTGTAATTATACACATGTAATACAGTGTATACATGTATGTTGATTTAATTATTGATGAAAATCGTTTATATTTTATGCTGCATTTAGTGCATACATGTGTTTCAGCAGATCTGGTTGCAGTGAAGACTAGATTATTCATTAGAGATAATCATGTACATGTAATATACACGTCTGAGACTCTTACAGGTCTGTTTTAGTGTGCAAAGTTCAAACAAGTTCATTTTGCCATCAAGTATTACATTGCGTTGATCATTTTGTTGTCCAGAGTAAATTCATTGGGGTATCACATTGTACATGTAATGATGATAGATTTTTTCCTCTTCACATTCACAAAGTGTTTGAATCCCACAAGCGTGGGCAATATATCTTGAATATGTGATGTGTCTGCATGCATTATAGATTTATATTACATAAGTCCGCATGAAAATAGAGATCGGTGTATGAGTTACATGACATCAGACATTTGATGTTTAGGTAATCGCACTCTTAAAAAATCACTGGATTAATTAAGTCTTTATATTAATACATTATCAAGTAATCTCGCTTTGCATGCCAGAATGGCAAGTGATTCTCTTTTTGTACATGACAGATTGCTTCAACAAGTTAAACCAGAATGCTAAAGGTTATCATGCACAAGTTACATTGAGTTGATATAAATAGAACTTATTGTTTACAACATTCAAAATTGAAGTACATGTACATTTATAATAATTTTTATATCATACGATTAATAAAGTTTGTTTATCAACACCACTGGAACATATTGATTATCAATCAGCCGTTATTGAATGTCAAATGCATGGTTATATCGACATTTGGTCACAGATGAAACATGCTTGTCACCACATACATGTACATGTAGGCTACCATTACCGAATAACAGCAAGGGAACTTTTTTTGTGTGCACTTTCCCACAGACAGGATCGATCATAATTATGACTAAAATGACTCCACAGCAAGTTAAAACAAACATTTCAACATGTTTAAACTTTTGAGATATTTTTTCCACTTTGTAACAAACCTTTTTTGTTGATTAGACCCTTTTTTTTTCACAGTGTAAACAGGGTACATGCACATGTAGTTGTTACTCGTGGAATTTTGATGATTTTTTAAGTAGTAATAAATGCTGGTCGTGTATACATTCTATAGAAATCAACATCCTTCTTCTGTTAATATTTATGTGTCTGTTTTCAACATTTACAACCTCCCTTTTTCTATTCTGTCAATATTTAGCTTGGAACATTTACAATTTCTTTGGTTCTCTCCACAGATGGTATGGTTGTTTAATTCAGCACTCTAATGACCAAATATAAACCAAATAAATTGACACACAAAAGACTGATTGATAAACAAAACAAGTCCTAATTGTATACAATGATTTTTGAAGTACAATATACTTATTTCTATGGGCAAGTCTTTTACACGACTTTTCATTTGTTTGCATGAATATTATCCAGAATCGTCAAAAAAATACTTATTCTATATTTCAATAATTTTCTGGCTCCAGGAGGAATGCAAAGAGAATCATATGCCATTTTGGTGCAAAAAGTGCGATAACATGATGTTGTATGAAACTAAACGTTACATTAAAGAGAAAAATCACTACAGGTGCATTTTTTTTTACATAATTGTATAATTGTGATTATATTATATAAAATTGCTTATACGAATACTTTGCCAAAAAATTGAAGCAAAAAATAGGAACCAAAATTTCTATTGTCTGCAGATACAGCAGAGCAGAAATGTGAGTGACGGTCTTTAACCGGAAATATAGGACATTTTAGAATCTAGTTTATTAATCACATTCAATTTACTGCCCAAATAGCTCTCAAACTCTGAGTCTGAATTTCCCCACACTCAAATACTAGTATATCTAGCCACTCTAGGCATACATGAAGTCTGTTTCAAATTGAAAATAAGCTTTCCCAAAAAATGTACAAAGCTGTTAAGTTAATAATGAGTATAGACATATTGTATCCTACATGGACTGTGTAGGTGTGTAATATATTGATTAAAGCTAAAATCAGTCGACGCTCATTACTTTTAGCTTCAGGTTGATGGCCTTACTACATTTATCATTGTATTCAGAATACATGTAAGACCTATATTCAGCCCATCATTATCTGACAGATATAGCCAAAGCTTAATGTAAATGTGTACTTTTAGTCTTACTGTCACAGAAACAATATATTCCGCCATTTTTTGTACCAGTTGTAACTCAAAAGATACTGATGTGTAGGCCCATGAGATTTAGTGCATATATATCAAAATATTAAATTTGTACATACCTGGCTACATGCGTATGGTGACCATTTTGTTTTCAAAAATTGTTTAAAAAACATTGTACATAGTTCTTGAAATTAAAAAGTTAAATCAGAAATTAGGCGCATTTTTGGTGGAAATGATCATGTTCCGTTGTCCTTTAATCTGCTCTTGGCAGGTGGCACTGCGGTAATATTATTGTGGCCATCTTGAATTTTTGCTGTTTTTACAAAAAGTTGATATATTTGGAAAATTAGATTGATAATGTCACTTCCATTAGCGAATAAAATGTCTGTTAACGATAGACAAACAAACTGACTTTTTCAGAAACTTTCAAAATAACATGTATCTACATGTATATTTACTTTGGTTTTATTGTTATCGTTAAATTTATTTTTAATTGCTAATTATTGTCTTGCAGTATCCTCATTTTATCAAGCGTGATGGAAATAGATTGCAAGTTATGTTGCAAAGAAGAAAAAAGTATAAAAACAGAACAATACTTGGTTTTAAAACCCTTGCTATGGGCCAGGTGAACATGTCACATGTAAGTAAATCATTTATTTATATCTAACAATTGTATTTTGATGCAGCACGTAATGTATGTACATGTATGTTGTACTGTCACACATGTAGTTTTGGGTCACCAGCGTGTCACTGATGTCAGTGATGACACTAGTTGAGTTGATGCTAGTATTAAGCCAAGAATTTAATATAGTGTGTAGTCAACTGTTACCACTTATCAGATACATGTATGTATTTAATGACAAAAATATTCTTTCATTTACACATGGCACCTTTGTGAATATTTTTTTCAAAATCTATTTTAATAATGCAAACATCAAAATTATTGTGTAAATTACATGTTGTACAGTTGTACATGTATATTGACAATAAATTTGATTATGTAATAGTTTTGTTTCACCCTTGTAATTAATTACAGGTACCTTTTGTAAATGTTCACAGCCAAATGTTATCGGTGATTTACATGTATGTACATTGTGTGGGTGCTTAGAAAGTCAATGGTAAGGTAATGCCCCGTTTATGCAGTCTGACTAAATTTCATCTGTGGTGATGTGTTTATCTTGGCTGGCTCTATGAGATTGCAGACCTATCCCTTTGTGAATGGCAGAGTACCATTGCTGCCTGCCTGCAGGATGTGTGATTTACAGAGAGAAATGTAATTGGAATGCAGAATATTCCACACATCTGGTATCTGGGCCAGCCATTGCCAAAGCACACACCTGTCAGTATGTGTTTTCAGAAATGTAATACCAAGTTGATCTACCTTAGTAATGGTACTCTTTATTTGTGCATCAAGTGCTGGCCAAGGTATTATTACCTACATGTATGTAATGTTGCAGCTAGACTCCGATATTCAGCTCCATTCCCCTAGGGTACATGTATGGCATAAAAAACAATTACCACCAAACAATTTCCCAGACATTCTTTTGTTAAAATTTTTATTTTTGGAAATAATTTTTTGGATTAAGAACAGAGCAATTATGTTTGTTTACTGATTTGATATATATACACAATTGTTAGTTGGTAGTAAGCGTTCTGTTAACCTGAATTAAAATATCTCACGTTTAAACTAAATATTATATGTTTTTGAAGTTGAATTGATCATTTCCAATTTGATGCTAAATGACACCAAATTTCCCAAAGTCAGTGCCATGGGCATCAAGTCAAAAGTCAGAAATAAAGCCATGTTGGCACGGCAACAATTTCTTGCTGATTGGTAACTGGATTGGTCGACAAGATTTGCTGTCTAGGGAGACATATTTCCGTCATATTTATAATGCTTCCCACAGAAAATTCTGATATGAAAAAATTTCATTTGTTTATATTACTAGTATTCAAAAGCTTGGTGTATTGACCCAGAACCTACCATTTGTAAAGAAATGTAGATATATATATATATATATACAAACAGTCCAACCTGTCTTAAGCGGCTACCTATAAAAGAGTAGCAAAAAATGACCTTTTAAGAGAGGTGGCTGCTTAATACAGGTCATATAATGCACTAAAATTGATGATTTTGGAGAATAATATAATGACCGCTTAATACAGGTGGCTGCTGAAGCAGGTGTGACTGTGTGTGTATATATATATATATATATATACATTGTATATATATACTTGTATACAGTCAAACCTGTCTTAAGCAGCCACCCAAGGGAATAAGCAGAAGTGGCCATTTAAGACACGTGGCTGCTTATTACAGGTTGTACGTTATTGGTATAATAATATGTAATTTCAGAATTTTACAAATTCCGTTTTTGGCATTTCAGTATTAAACAAATTCCATTTTTGTTCCATTCTTGCATGCACGCAAAAATCTTAAACATAATATAATAAATCTTTCACTTGAGTAAATATCGGAAAATTTTAACTCACAGTGTTCGGTTTCTCCCGTTAAATCGACGGGAATAAGTGAAGAAAATATGACTGGTAAAATGTCTAGATACAGTATGCTACATTAAACATTTGGCGTTACAACATACAAATTTAGGCACTTGAGTAAATATTGGAAATATCGGGAATAAGTGAAGAAAATACGACTGGTAAAATGTCTAGATACAGTATGCTACATTAAACATTTGGCGTAGCATAGAAAGGCACTAGTGTTGTAGCATAGCACAGGCAGACATCGGTGTCCATAATTTCTAGTTAAAATTTTGTTTTTTTAATTAAAGGTAAATAGTGTTTTGGAAAAACATCGGGAATTCAGTTTCAGATAGGTATTTCCGCGATTCTGCGATTGCAGAAAATCAGTGCCTCTACGTATATCGCTTTTGTTTATAATAAATGTCTACTGACTGACTGTATTAGTTAAGACGAATTGCAACTCCAATCAGTTGAGATACACATGTCAGCCTTGTTTTAAGAAATAATTATACGTAATAGTATTCATTGGAATCTAACCAGTTACTTTTTGTTAATTGGTCCACAATAGGGATTACATGCCTCCATCGCCCATTTCCGGTGACTTGCTGTGGAATTCAGGTCATGGTTGCATGAGAATCCTTTACACTGATAAGGAACCTGGTGTGACTGCTTAATACAGGTGTTTTGTGGATTTGGGAACCAATTTTGGTGGCCGCTGGCCGCGTTAGACAGGTGGCCGCTTATTAGGAGTACTTTTACATTAAAATTCGTTTGGGAGGGGAAAAAGTGGCCGCTTAACACAGGTGACCGCTATTTACAGGTGGCCGCTAGACCAGGTTTGACTGTATATATAAATATATACCATTCATTATCAAGAGACGTACCTAATACATCCAGCCTTTAATCTGCACACATTGATTTTTTATTTATTAATTTTCCTGTTATCTACATTTACATAATGAACATTACTGGTACATCTTTGGTAGCTAATTTGTTATTCCCAAGCTGATTTATGATCAATTCTCTGTTTATATTACAGAGACTTTATCTTGATTTCCAACAGTATCCAAAGATAGATCTTTGTAGCACATGTATATACTATTCAAAACAATTCAGGGTGCACATACTTGTGATTTCTTATACACCTGCGTCAGTGTGTGTGTGAGAACACACACTTGTTTACGATAATAGCAATTTGATAAACAACAGACCCATTATTTATCACTTCATACACCTGTCTTGGCATTTTATTTTACGTCAATGTAGCCGTAAAATGGTGTACGTAAACTGTATCCAAGATAGAGAACCTGTATGTCAAACAAGTTGGGGGAACAAACCTTGTTAGCCCTATGAATGCTAGAGGGAAACCGTAAGTGCTTTCGCATTTGTTATAGCATAGAAAATCTGGCCGTTTCACAGGTGCTACATTTGCAACTCTATGGAGCTATTGAAACATAATTAATTTGTAAGATGTTTCTTATGTCCCACTCACACTTTTGGGTGGTAATCCAACCTTTAAATGGGTCGTAATCCAACCTTTAAATAGCCAAACATTATTTTCTAAAAGATTGTTCTCCAGATGTTACAAAATCACATTGAGATGATACTACAGTGATGACATTTTATGGGGGAGAACACCCCATGCACCCATCTACATGTAGATACATTAGGCACTTTTCAGACCAGAGCAAAGCACTTTATTTGATCTTACTTGTAGTTGTACATGTACTTCACATCCCAATTAAAATTTTACAGATTAAGCCTAAAAAATAAAATGTGTTTTTGGTTTCATCCTTGAAAAAATATGATAGGTCTGTCAAATTCCTTTTCTTTCTTTTTTTTGCTAACAATTAATTTCATCCTTGGAAAAAATAGGGTATGTCGGTCGAATTCCTTTTCTTTTTTTTTTGCTAACAATAAATTTGTTTAGGTTCCATTGGGAAACCAGAAACACATTTTTCTAAGCCTTATTTCATCTGATCATGTCTCACTATTACAGAGAATTAAAGATATTCTACAATGTACGTGTACGTAGATGTTTATATACATGTATACATGTACATTTATTTATTTGCTGAACAGCTTCCTAGCATTCACAAGGTTCGTCTGCATTATGGGCTACACATGTTAAACATTTATCAAGTCATGTCAGTCTAACTTTTCTAGATTATAGTCCGCAGGGATAATGAACATATTTCTTAATTTCTACCCATGACATGCACAATGTAGGTATGAGATTTATGTATGTGAGGACACTAGGCACAAGTATACATGTATGATTACTTAATTTGGAATTCTTTTTTTTCGTTTTCTTTGATTTATTTATTAAATAAAGTGGGTCACAGAAAATGTTACTTGCAAAGAAGTTTTCACAGACTGTTTTACACTTTAAGTTATGTGACAAGCTACATGGAGAAAACCTATTTAAAAGTGACAAGGTGTATAATTTATGTGTGTTTTGTCATGTACAGGTGCTACAGCGATCTGTTGACAAAAACCTGAATCTGTTCAGTGATCTGAAGGAACGCACCAATCTTGTTGCTCACGTCACCGTGCTGGCTCTGTCTAGTCAGCCAGTTGATCATGAAGACAATGGTCACAGAAAACAAGGCTCATCAGATTTAGGTAAGTAAACCCGTACTTACAGATATCTTAGACTCATATACTTGTAGGAAGGGCTTCTGGAATTTTACTAGAACGGGACATAGCTCAATGCAAAAGCGTCTGCCTGAGGCTCAATGGGTAGAAGATTATTATTATAAATTATTGTTGTTTAACGACACCCCAGCATGAAAGAAGACATCTGCCATTGGGTGTCAGTATAAGGTGTAAACGGACAAAAATCAGTGTATAGAGCTCATATATAAATGGATTACCTCAGTGGGCCTGTTGAGTTATTTCCTGTTCCACTGGAACACATTGATTATTAATCATCAGTTATTGGATGTCAAATGCACAGTTATATGGACACTGGGTCACAGAGGAATCTGCTACCATCACATAGGCAACTCTTACCAAATAACAGCAAGGGATCTTTTACATGTATGTGCACTTTTCCACAGTCATAATAGCAGTTGTGGATCACTGGTTGGAATGGGAAATAATCCAATGGGTCCACTGAAAAGGATAAATCCATTGACCTATTGAATCTCAGGTAGACGCTTTTGCACTGAGCTACATATACATCCCGTTCCCTTTTGTTTTTACATGCAAAGCAATCCAAACTCGGCTGTTATACCCCATCCCACCTTCCAAACATTGTTCAGATTGTGAAACACATTGACATTTATGCACGGTCCCTTAATCAATCAAATGTCTTTGTCGTTGTGTAGGTTTGTAGGTTTTTAATATAAAGATCTTTTTAAAAAAGAAGAAAAATATTATAATATTCAGATATTATCGTACACAGATTGTAAGCCTCATTTATGTTAACTATATTAGATGTCACTTTCAAATATAAGTCCTTGTGAACCAGACATCTGTGTCTTTACAACATTAAAAGTCATTTGAAATCATAAATTATTGAATAGATCTGTTAATGGAAAAATATTAAAGCAATTAATTTCCTTGCACTATAAGGGATAATTATATATTGTTCATACACAGGTACATTGTAGGCTTAAGGGAAATGAAATGTGGGTCATGCAAGATAGCCTAGAGCTTGATGCCAGACTATTATGTTTTGTCACAAAAATGCAATAAACATTTCACAGCGAAATTATTAGTCTTAAACTACAATAAATAACTCATGAAGTTTGCATTTTTTTTTCCCTTTAGAATTTATGTTTCCTTCCCTAGGCTTTGTCGAGTGAAGGACAACATACATTCGCTTATTTCTTTGGTCGTGCTCTTGCATACTGTAGTTTGTAGTTTGTTTTGCTGAGTATGCCATTCTCCGATGTCAGATAAATGTTATAACAAGACCGCTAAAGCCCAAGACACAGGCGAAGTTGTCAGAAGTTGTCATTCGGTCGGTCTGAGACTGAGATCGACAATTTGATTCCAGGAGGAGAAATCGTGTTTCAAACCAGCCATAGATACTCTCCAATACATACATGTCTTGAATACATCTAGATGTGTTTTCCTTGCAGCTGTTCTCTCAAAATAAACCATCTTCATGTTTCACATCTTTGTACATGTATAATGTTCATCGAATCACCCCATGGGAAAAATTTGTTTAAAAAGCATATTATCTAAGGGGCATTCCTCTAGTAAATATATTTATTTTTCCTTCTAAAGGTCCAACCTATTTCATCATTATTATGTGTGCCTTACATTGTTTTGAGTAGTGTACATTAGTTGCTGTTGGTAGGTAGTTAACCGTGCACATATAGACTAATCTGCCGTTCAATTAAACTAATTATTATGTTGTGAACTTAGATATAAATGCCATGTGGTTGGGGCTTGATTGATTATATAATTATCAAGTACAGTGGAACCTGTTTTAATGCTATCCACTTGATGACTGATACACAGGGTTTCATTTCTGATTTTTTACTTGACGTCCTCAAGCTGACTTATTTGGGAAATATAGCATTGTAGTGCATAAATTGGGAATTTTCAGTTCAACTTCAAAATGTATGTATTTAGCTTACTGGCAATTTTATTAATTGAGCATACAATTGGGCAAGTCAAATTTAATTGATAAAACAATTTATATCATAGTTATTATGGGGTTTATTAAATATATTTTAAAATTTTGAATTTTAAATTAAAAAAAGACCACTATGAAATTTTAAGTTTCTTTAAAGTGCTATTGTCTTAGGGAATGAATGATGCCAAATTTCAGAGTCTAGCGATATACATGTAGGTGATAAAACACTGTAATCTATACAATATGATGGTTTGGACATAATTATGTGTTTTTGTCAGATTATAACCAATTATTTGTGATCATAAAATCAATCGGATATAGATTTCTGTATTACATGTAGGTAGCTCGATTTAGACAGAGATTAGAACAGCAGACAGTATTGAAATAACATGAACAACATTTATTAATGCCTCCCAATATCTGATCTTCTGACTGTTTTTCCTTTGCTGGTCAATATTAATTAACTAATTAACACAGACAAGTCATAGGAACAAACTCTTTCTGCTTGTCTTATGTTTGTCGTTATTGACAACAAGTCAAGCAACGAAGCAGTGTCTGTACTAAGTCATCCAAGTATGCTCCCACAAGTTTTATAAAATTAAATCTCAATGCTGAAGACATACATTGTAGAATTCAATGCTTAAGTCCTGGCTATTTTTCACTCCAGCCAGTGGTACACGACTGGTTTATCAAATTCTGTCGTGTGTGCTATCCTGTCTATGAGATAGTGCACATAAAAGACCCCTTGCTGTTTTTTGGTAAGAGTAGCCCATGAAGTG
>JAULBR010041012.1:0-11127 GCA_032355825.1 Melanodrymia aurantiaca
AACAGTGTTCGAATCCCGCTAGTGGATCTCACTTTCCGACTCCAACCCAGAGTGAGTGCTCCACCAGGCTCAATGGGTAGATGTAATACCACTTATACCAACCAGTGTCCACAACTGGTCTATGCACAGTCCTGTCTGTGGGAATGTGCATATAAAAGATCCCATGCTACTTATCAATTTGGAGTAGTAGGTTTCCTCTCTCATACTAACACTAACTTCTGTCGTGGGCAGACAGTCGAGGCAGCTGGACTGGGTGACCATGACAGACGTGCTTCAACCTTAATTCGATATAAGCACGTAAATAAGTTCTAACTAACTAACTAACTAACTAACTAACTAAGTAACTGACTAACTGAAGCATCAGTGAAGCCTGCTGCGAATGGATGCTGTGAGCGATTCTCAAATAGACAGCATTAGCTTCAATTTGTACTCGTACACGATTACAATTCCTGTGCAATCTCACTTGAGATGTGCACCACCATGCTATCACTGATTAAACACTAATATTGCGGTAACCGCTCAGATTTGGACAAATGTGTGGCATGTATAACACTAATATTACTGTAACCATTCAGATTTGGACAAATGTGTGGCGTGTATAACATAACATTGTTTAGTGTGTGGTACTACCGGCCTCTGATTCGTGCTCCATGCTGGTAGGTACTGGGTTATAACTAACTAACTGTGTGGCACTACTAACATCATGCAGTAGCTGAGCAGGCAATTCCCCAGTTCTTTTTTTTACGTCTGTTGTGAAATCATTTTCATTTGAATCCTCTAATACCCAGTATATATAAAGCTTCTGACAAATGAAAATTATTTCACTTGGGATTAAACTTAGTAATACAAGATTTAAACTTAGTAATACAAGATTTAAACTTAGTAATACAAGATAGCTGTTTAATATTCTCCATTTATTGCCACATTTACTTTTTTGTTTGTTGTTCTGTCTTAGCAGTCAAAACATAATGCTGTAATGTTCACCTAAAGTCAATATTAATACTGACAGACAGTCGAAGAAAAAACACGAAACACAAACCACAAACACACAATAAAATGTCACATACTTTCTGTGCTTTATTTCACAGTGAAAACTGACACATGTAATCTTGTCTATTTCCATGAAACAAGAGTTGGTCTCAATTACCTAAGAGTGCCTCAAATGGCCATTCATTGAAATGAAGCTACACTCAGAGGCTTAGTTCGGCAATGAGCTCCGGATAGAAAGCTTTCGCTTTTATTTGCAACACCAATAATTTTCCTCTTTTTAAATTTCAGAAAGCACAGATGCGAGTGAACCAATGGTAATACGACTAGAAACTGACGAGTGGCGTATATTTCCTATGCATGTGTAATCCAGCACCAACAACAGGCAATCACCAGGCTTGCTACCAATCAATATCACATATAGAAGTCAGAGGTATTGTCATTTCGCAAACTTTGTCCTCTACACGAGGATAGGTCTGGAAAAGTTAAGTCGAAGGATGACAAGACAATAAACGGCTTATGAAGAGAAGGGTGGCAACTTTGACAATGTGTGCTCACGTGTTACGGTGGTTGTTTTAATACATACAAGTGCAGCGAACTTGTGTATTGAGTGCACCTGGATACCGAGAATTCTGTAACCGGATCTATTGTATTCTGTGAGATAGATGTGAGCAGATATATTGTATTCTGTGAGATACCTGAACTCAAGTCAGTCGGATACTAAGAATCCTATTATCAAATCTGTTGCATTCTGTGAGAGATAACTGAACTCAAAGTTACTCGGATACTAATAATCCTATTATCAGATAGATTGTATTCTGTGAGATAAATGCACTCAAAATCACTTGGATACTGATAATCTTGTTAACAAATCTATTTTATTCTCTGAGATAACTGAACTCAAGTTACTTGGATACTGAGAATCCTATTATAGATTTATTGTATTCTGTGAGATAACTGAAATGAAGTCGCTGGGATACAGGAAATCCGATTAACAGATCTAGTGTATTTTAACGCAGTGATACTCACTATTAATTTCATTCCTTCTCAAAACAATGATGAAGTGAAATGGGGGTTACGCGAATCAGTATGGAAAATGTGTGTTCCATAAAGTTGGCTTTAAGAAATTAAAAAAAAGGAACAAAAGTGCCTTTGTTACAAAGTGCATGTCTTAAAAGTTGCTTTGGAGTGTACATCCTGTGATAAACAAGATAAGTGCCTTAACTTGTCTTCAGATGTTTATAGACAGCTGAATGGGTTGTGATTATCTCTCTGAGCACAGTGCCTGCATTCTACACCAAAGTTAACTCGGAGTTTTCGCTTTCGCAACGCAACACTCGTAATCAGTGCTAACTGTAACAGATAACAAAGTGTGATGGACAAGCTAATCACTATAAGGATTAAAGTGTTTTGTGTTTTTGCAAGCCTGCTGTGAAAAAAAAGACAAGAGCCGTCTGAGCAAGGATAATCTGAAAAATCAGTAAAATTGATATATTGTTCTCAGCGGATCCAAGAGAGGTCTGTTATTAGTGTTCTCAAATGCTTTATAGAAAGTAGTTTCTTTCTTTTTTTTCTGATGTACAGGTAATATTGTCTTAAAATCAACAGAATGTTTAAGCTTGGATAAACAGTGAACAACACACAGTATTCACATTAATTCTTCATGGAATTCTCGACAGATGATTGGTCGATAAAGAGGCAGTTAACAGAATCGTGTTCACTCGTTTAAAATATAAAAAAAACAATCCTTTGAAATATCTCGTCACAGGGACATAAATTTTAATCAATCAACAATGTCTGAAAACATGCTGCGTTACCAAGACGCTGCGTCCATTATAGAAAACAACCACTCAACTAATTTCGTCGTCGAGATGACGCCCATGTTCGTATCGACTACAACAGCTCCCCCGACCGGGATTGAAGAATTCGGACAGATCTACGGCAAGATCCACGGCCACCTCAGCATCTTCGTGTGCATCTTCGGAATTATTTCCAACGTGCTGAACATAATCGTGCTGACGCGCAAACACATGTCGTCGCCGACCAACTTCATCCTGACAGCGCTGGCCATCGCTGACATGCTGACGATGAGCACGTACCCGATAATGGCCACCTACCTGTACATCATCACGGGGCCCGACTGCGACCAGAAGCACCACCCTAAGGAGTGGATGTACTTCGTCCTCTTCCACAACCTCTTCATCATCACGTGCCACAACATGGCCATGTGGCTCACCGTGTCCCTGGCCGTGTTCCGCTACATCTTCGTCTGCATCCCGTCCCAGGCGACCACCCTATGCACGGCCGAACGAGCCAAGCTGACCGTCGGTCTCATCGTGCTGGGGACGATCATAATCTGCATACCCAACTACATCATGTACCAGGTGGTGGACATCGGCGCGTCCAACAACTCGACGTCGTGTTTCTGGATCGTGCCGACCGCGTTCTCCTCCGAGCACCCTCAGTATACCCAGTTCACCAAATGGCTGTACGGAGTGGTCATCAAAATTCTTCCCTGCATCCTGTTGACATTCCTCAGTGGTCTGCTGATCTCGGCGATGCAGCAGGCGAAGAGGAGGCGAGTCCGCCTGCTCAGCACGAGCAACCGTGCGGCGGGTCATGACCACCAGAGCAGCGAGCACAACCGAACCACGATGATGCTGGTCATGGTCGTGCTGTTCTTTGTGATCACCGAACTTCCACAGGGGATTCTAGCGCTCATCGGTGGGATAAGTGATAGTTTCTGGATGAATGTGTACATACACCTAGGTGACTTCATGGATATACTAGTGCTTATCAACAGTGCCGTCAATTTTATACTCTACTGTATTATGAGTCAGCAGTTCCGAAACGCTTTTCGCAATCTGTTTGTCTGCAAGAATATGCCTTCGTTGTTGAAAAAAAGCCATGCAAAACAAAACGGTACTCCGTCTTACACCGTAGTGCAAACAGAAGTTACTCAGCTTTAAAACGGATGATATTTAGCTTCTCTCAGGCCATCGCACACTCGACACACACGAGAACAATTTCTACAACTCTCGGATTGATTGAATATATATTTCATTGTGGAAATAGAACAAGAATTGGGCATACGTTTGTTAATAGGTTCTCTCTCTCTCTTTCACTCTCTCTGATTTATGAAGTATTTAAGGAGGTTACAATAAATGTTGTTTTATAATACTTTAGAAATATTTATTCCAAATGTATGCACACAAGAACAAATTTTACAACTCTTTGATTGATTGGAAAACATATTTTATTGTGAAAATAAAACAAGGATTGGACACAAATTTGTAATAAGCTCTCTCTCTCTCTCTCTCTCTTATTTAAGAAGTAGTCAAGGAGGTCATAATAATTGTTGTTTTATAATACTTTAGAAATATTTATTCCAAATCATAGCATTATTTTAATTTTATTATTGTAAAGTAATTTAAATGAAAAATAGTTTTGAACTATGTTGACTGACTAAGTTTGTATCTTTATAGAACATGAACACCAGTAGTATAATGATTAGCAAAAGACAAAAAAAAAAGCCAATGGATTACACTGTAGATTTTAAACTTAAAGACGATCGCTCACCATTTTTCGTGACATAAGGAATGGAGCCAGCCACAAGACAATGTATTTGTGTATAATCATCTACATAATTGCATACATTTATTATATGACTACAAACAACAGAAATGTCAAAATGTAATTATATTACGTTAAATTGCTCCGTTTACAATATACGCATCGATCGCTATAAATATCATTTTGAAAAGTTTTTACACTTTTAAGGTCACGCTATTAACTGGAGTGCAGCGAACCGAGACCCAATGTTATTTCTACTCATGCAGAGCAAGCTCCATGCCTCTTGTCACATAGTGCCTATTTTCCCCCGCGAAAAACGTGAGCGATTCTCTTTAAGTTGTAATGTAGGCATAATAAGATGAGAATTAAGGCCTGTTGTGGTTTTGGCAAGTATGCATGAAGATAACCTATGTACGTACGCACACAGCTTCTTAAAATTGTATCTGTTGTAAACAAAGTTTGATTAATTAAACATCGGTTATTTGATGTCAAACACATGGTAAATTTGACACATGGTCTCAGAATAACTCTAGCTGCTGCTAAAAAGGCTACCACGATTTTTCCATAATTAAGTCTGGGGTTTCAATTTGGGAAATAGCACGTTTGGAGAAGATAAAGTTTGATCTGAAATTAAGCCCAGGGATTAAACAGGGTAGATGTTAATTTAACATTCTTAGCTACATCTAGTCCATTTGCGGAAACAGAACAAATTAAAATATGTCCAACAACACGTTTAAAGACAATGGCACATGACATCAAATGGATTCAATGTATTAATATCTTTTAGCAATGTGTCACTGATCTTAGGTATTCAATGTGCTATATACTTATTATAATATTTTCATGAAGTCTTGAATAGCGCTAAATGTTGACATGAAAATCAGCGTTGCCATGTGGAGATATTTCTGCAACCATTGTACAAATATAGAAAACCATAATAGCAGGCATTTCCTGCTGTAAATACACTCGTGAAACACACAAACCAGAGAAACACTTAAATGTGGTTTATATATACATGTATATTACATACCCTGTATTTTATATATAATGGGGGTTTGTTAAAGCTATTAGGCCTATGTATAACATGTGTTTATCGACTAGTTTAACCTGCTAATAAAGAGGATTCCACTCTCCCACCAAGTAATTGTATAATTATGCAAACTGCTATGTGTGTATGCTTATAACATATTTCATGACAAGCAAAAAAAAAACCTAACTATAACTGGCAAAAAAACAAAACAAAATCTTAAAATGTTAAAAAGAACATTTTTCATTCAATAGTTTGTAAAATAGAACTTAAAAAAGAACAATATTTCATTCCATCAAGTGATATTATCAAAGCATGTGTAATGTCATCGGTATGTATACTTACATCGGTCTGTATACTGTGGCAAAACAGAAAGTTTGCAAACATGAAAAACGAAAACGCCAAGAATCCGATCATTCAACTTTTTCATTATTCTGTTATCATGTGTCCTTGTATGTATTTTCATAGCAAGTGCTTGTGTTAAAAGATCAAATTAATTAAACATTTACAAGCACGATTCACCGATCGTCCGAACAAACCGTATCAGATATAAATTCATTCATATCTTGATCTCATCAATAATACTGTTGATGCTATCCAGGTATGTTTTCATAGTTGTTATAAAATATTGATTTTAATATGAAAAATGTGTATCTTCAATCTACTTAATGAGTTTCGTACAGCAGTTAAGCGAATATGTGTTAACAATTTATCTGTGAAGGCGTTCCCAGTAACATGGTAGTTGGTACACAGATTAAGTAATTCAGCTTGAGAGTCTATTACAACATCTTGAGGTGAATGCAGAATGTTGTATTTCTGTCTTGTATTTAATGCTGTCTTTACATCATTGAATGAGTATACATGTAATAAAGCCAAATAAATAAACTTAATAAACTTTCTTTACTCTAAAAACTTGGAGTTTAAAATTTCCCTATTAAAATGACATAATGACATCATTTCATTATGTTAGATTACCTTAAAAACAGAAATTTTAATTTTAAGCCTAGGCTTATATAAGGCCAAATTTCCCACTTTAAAACCCATGTGCTTTATTTAAGGTGGTCTTAAATATGGGAAAATCTGGTACTGTTTTTTAGTTAGCAGCAAGAAATATTGTATATGTACTTTTCCACTGACAGTATAAGGCAGACTTTTCTCTCATCCCACACAAGTAAAACATGATTGTGCAGTCTATTAAGAATAAATTTAACATAAATACAAACTTTCTATTTTTTAATTAAAAAAAAAAGTTAATTAAAAATATAAATTTCCTTCAAAGTAGCTCTGAATAATGCAGACGACCTTTGCAACATAGCACGTGCAGATGCCAACAAATTGGATAACGATTACGTGAGCCACAGTGGAATAAACAAACCTCCCGAAGTAACAAGCATCCCAAACTCACCGTACAAGTATTGATGATACATAAATTGATGTCAGGGACTTGACAAACCTCGTCCCAGTAATCAAATTATGTATCCTCGGGTGGAATAGCTCTATCACAAACCAGTACATACACTTCACCTGCAATAATTGACCATGCATTGGTCTGAAGACAAAAGTAGCAAGACAGTCGATACAGGCACAACTAATTACTATACCAGTTAGGCCAGGCAGCATTATGCTTATTATTATATATGAAAAATCAACTTCCATCAAACTACCAAATTTTCATTTAATCATACCGATTACAGCCATAACAGACCAGGTATGTGATTTAAAAAATCAATTCTTAGCAAAAAAAACCCTCAACATTTCGTTCATTCTTAACAAAATCCAGACCACTTAATCGACACTGATTGTATTGTTGTTGTTGTTTTAGTGGTAGATGTAGAACACAATGAAGGCTTTACAATTTATCGACAAGCAACAGAGAAACTGGAACACACAATAAGTTCACGGCCGATCAATATTTTTGTGGAAGTGGTCAATTTAAAATGCAGAGCACTTGTCGCGTGGTGAGCAAAACTATATTTTCTAAAAGAAAAGGACATGTCAGATTAATCTATATCAAATTATTGAACTGCCAACCAGTTCGTAGTGACACCTCAACAGATTTCGCACAACAGATCCACTAAAACATAGCGTGAAGTTGCTATATGATAACAATTAGATAACAATTTGATCAACAACAGCCAGTCGTTGTTTACTGTGTCACTTGGAACATTCGTGGTGTCACCACCTCATTAATATTCTTGGATTGATTTTCAAAGCGTTTGGCTGGCCCCCAAAGATCTCATCGCATTAGGCCCCGTGGGTGACATTGGGTCATGAGCCATAGATATTTCTATTCGAAAATCATAATTTGTTTTGAATTTTTTTTACTGTTTGTAAGAAATAGAATACTAAACGTGTGTCTGTTAAATATCAATTATCTTGCAACTCATTGTTTAAAAACGTATCTCACTTTTGCAAGATAAACGATATCTAATGTATGATTATCTAATTAACATGTTTTGGTCCAAACATTTCACACCCTCCTTTTTTATCATTCCTTAAACATTTTGCACTTCTACCATTTCTATTTTCAGGTGTCCATCCTTGTACAATGCATAACACATTAAATTTGTACGCATGGATTTTATAATATAATATTGTTGCTGAATTTAAAAAATATATAAGCGCCTTGAAAACATCCTGTTGAAAGGCCTGTACGTTATTAATTATAATAAATATATCCTATTACTGACCTCACAAACTTATTATTTATTTAGTGAGTGTTCACTTTGTGAGTGAGTGAGTGTTCACTCTGTGAGTGAGTAAGTGAGTTAAAAGATGGAAGTGTTAAATTGTATTGGCTCCTGAAAAGCCTGCTTGTTTTCCCAAAGTGCCATACTTCAAACATAAACCTGTTGTTTATGTGTTTCATGATGTATTGAATTGAAGTATATCGCGAATGCTATTAATATCTTTATGTCTTCATAATAAATGTTAAATGATAAAAATGCCTTGCATGATAGAGAATGCTTGCCTTTCAACAGATATTCACTGCTATTGTTTTTTCTTCAAATGATGTATATTTGTGTTGAATCTTTTTAATGCCACTGTCTCTAGACCTAAAAAATTTCGAATTTAATCTTGGCACATGATAATAACAATGTGCAGAAATCTATTCTATCTAAAAAATATATATAATTTTTTTATATCTTTCCATCTCTTTTTAAAAAACATTTGCCATGGACATAAATTGTCCAACCGACCAATAAAATCATTAGCAAACTAATAACATCTGTATTGGCAGATAGTTTTAAAGGAATATTTTGTTATAAACATAATAAGAAATTCCTGTAATAATATATATATTTCTTAGAATTTCGTAATTGGACGTAAAAGACCATGTGTCGATACATCTGTATGTCTGACATCCAATAGCTGCTGATTACCAATCAATGTGCTCCAGTGGAGTCATTAAACAAACTTGATTGTTTTGGCATAAATATAGAGACAGTGGCTTTAAGATGGAAGTCGAAACAAACTTGTTACAAAATGTATATGAATGTGTTACTAGTTTATATTTTATACTGCAAAACGGGTAATATTCGCGCCTATAAATTTTAGTAATTTAAAAAACTCCAATCAAATCATATATCATTTTTGCATTGCAAAATCGCTAGTAGTCTATTTAATGATTGTCATTGATAGTATTTTAATTTTGTCGGTTAAATGACAAACACAAAAATCACGAAACTTATAGACACGCGAATAATATCCGTTTTACAATAATTATTATGTTTTGTTCAGTATTTGAGATATATATATATATTACAGTTCTGTACATAATATTATCAAGGCTTCTGCCATAATCATTGCCGAGTAAACCAAGATTAACATTTAAGCATTGCTTGAGATCTTGCTAAAATTAACTATTACCTGCATTGATAGTGATTTGGCATTTCAAATATATTTATGGAAGACAAAATTACTCAATAATCATTATTACAATGTCTATTTTGGTTATATTTATGATAATTATAAACCTTGATGGAAACCCTCAATATTAGAATTTGACATGGAATAAAAGCCAATAAAAGAAAATATTCTGCAAAATGCTTGATTATTATTTTTATTATGGTAATGGTGAATCTAATATTGTAGTTCCTTCCCACCCTCAACCATGATATCTTTAGGTGACATGAACTCCTAACTTCTATCATTATCCCTAAAGGAAATAGCGTGCATATCTTCCATTCGACCAGATGGATCGTCTGGCAGAAGTTTGACATATGAAAAAGTTTGTTTGTTTAACAACACAACGGGAACACATTGATCATTAATCAGTAGTTATTGGATGTCGCGATCCAACACACAGTTATATAAATATCAACACTTGGTCACAGAGGAAACCCGCTGTCGCCACATATGCTATTCTTACTGAGTAACAATAATTGATCTTTTATGTGCACTTTCCTACAGGAAAGCACACACGACAATTCTGGTTGGAATGGGAAATAATCTAACATTGTAAAATAAACTTGAAATACTTCTTTCACAGAGAAAAATATAGAAAACATTTTAGAGTAAAATTTTCAAATGAAGTTTAATAGCATAAAATGAGAATGTATTTACATGTAAGTAGACTACTTTCATACCAGAGGAGTTAACCTAGTGTTCAATTCGTTCTGTGTGGCTAGAATTGTTTATATTTTAGCTGTGTATTTGTGTTAGTCGGTAATCTATAAGTAAACAATGACATACCATATTTCTTCTATAATTATGACCAGATTGCAAACCAAACATTTTTGAAAAACTGAGCATGGTTGTAATTATTTTTCTGGAAAAAAACACAAATTCTTTCAGCAGTTTTTTTGGAATAACTAAAAGTAAAGCGACTTCAAACACAATAGAATCCTTCAGTAATATAATAGTCTTTAAAGAATTCACACGTTTACATTTGTTTGGTACTTTAAGAATATAAAAAATAATTAACTATTAATATATTTTTAATATCTCAAAAATATATGCCCACAAATCAATATGTATATATACAGTCATTTAATGAAATTCAAAACCGTTAAAAAGATTAAAGATATCCATTTAATACAATATGACATATATGTTTCAGAAATGGATGGAATCAATGCCACATTCGTTTAGATCTAAACAATGAATTGTTGATTTGCCAGTCTACAAAACATGCCTACACACACTTATTTTAAAAGCACGTTAGTTATAATTTATATGGAAGAGTGCAATAATATAACAAAATATACTTGTTTTTGTCTTATTTGTAATTTGGAGTGGGACGTAGTGCAGCGCAAGAGCATCTGGCTACGGCTCGATGGGTCAAAGGGCCAATCCTCCTCATGGGACCCATTGGGTTATTTCCCATTCCAACCAGTAATCCACTGGATATAAATGTACGTTCGACATCCAATAAACGCTGATTAATAATCAGAATTCCAGTCATGTCGTTAAACAAACTGCATCTTTTTTTTAATTGTAATTTTGAGTCTTAAAATCAACTGTTCTAACCATAGATATTGTTTCATATGGAAAGTGGGGGTGTGGGATGGGGGGGGGGGGGGGGGCGTTGGGTCCTA
>JAULBR010041123.1:0-15025 GCA_032355825.1 Melanodrymia aurantiaca
ACAAATCTAAATAGTATACCTTACCCCCATTTCCCACTATTATTACTGAAATTAATAAATGTTATTTCAACTAGTAGTGTAAACAAAGAAGCTTTGTACTACGCAGATCTTTAAACAAATGAAATAGGCCTTGTATTTTAATGGGGCTATTCACATGGTATATAAATAATATCTATGCAAATGGCCAAGTAAACAAATGTTCCATTTCGTGTATCTCTAATATACAAAGAATTGTCTATTTTGGATATATTTTTAAAATACAAGGCCTGTACAAGTACAAATAATTCCACTAAATTAAAATATTGAAAAGATATTTTAGACAATAAACTTTCAAACTAATTAAACATCTAGCTATGAACAATATAAAAATATAAAATTGTGTTAAACATTCACAAAAGTGCTCAGAAGATTCTTGGCTATACATACACACACAAATTTAAACATAAAATTGTGTCTTATACTTTCACAAAATATACTTAGAAGTACATGTATCTCGACTATATTACCTACCCAAGAACAATTTTAGGAAGTTCTTTTGAAAAAAAAGAGTAGACCTCGTTTTCGTGTGATCATGTGATCATGTAAAATATGCTAAAAAACATTTGTTAACAAAATTTAAAGATTTCCTGTTCACAGCTATTTCAATCTTATGAGGAAAAGACATTTATAACAATAACTTGCTCCATTCAACTAGTTTACTAACAAAATATTGTCTTAAACAAGTTATTAAAAAAGATTTGATAAAACATAACAACCATTTTCTATCTAAATTTGTCTCTAAACTTAAATAAATAAGTAATAATAGACATGGATCCATGGCAGTTTAGAAGGATTTATTTTGTTTAGATATCTACATTTTCAGGCAATTAATGTTTTTTTTATTTCACCATTTATTGAAGCAGTGATTTACTCATACTAAAATTCTCGGATCTATGCCTGAGATTCAAATTGATAAAAAAAGATTCCAATGTGGACTTACGTTGGGTTCATTGTGATAAAGAAGCCACAGCTCATATTGAGTTTGATGTCTCGCCCCTCAAACATGAATCTGAGTGCTAGCTGGTCCTTGGCTACCTTGATGGTGTGAATCTGCTGGGCAACCACTGACAGGACTTCAACATCAATTCGGTTAAACTCATCAAAACAGCACCAGCTTCCAGACTGGGACAGTCCAGAGAAAAACTTTCCCAGCATCTACAAAATTACATTAAATCAGATAACATTGTTAATTTATATGTTGTTATTATTATGCATATTATACTTAGCTCAGTAACAGAAGCTACATAATATACCAAATATGTGTCTAAATAAAACAAATTTATGATTGTTTAATTAATAGCACTAGAATCACTCAAATCCACCAAATGTTTGCCAAGGTTTTATGAAGACATCGACACAGTTTAATGGAAAACACATTGGATATGTGACACCATTAAACTAATGTGTGATTCAATAGCCACTTTGATCTCAAATCTTTTTCAGATTGTCAGTACTTAGGAGCAGTTTTTTCAACACCATTCACTTTAAAATAGGTTGTCCAAATCAAGTGTAATTATAAAATGAAAAATGTTCTTACCTTATAGTCTAACCCTTCTGAGCAGTTAAACACAACACATTGTTTTCCCATTGCCTGCAATGTATGCATATACAAATTCAGTGAGCATATCAATAATGAACATATCATAAAATATTTGATAGCAAATACACTTCAAATAACACTTATACAAATTTGCAAATAGTGTCAACAGTATTACCTATTCTGCCATAAAAACAGTAAGTCTATTTATATGAATTCAAGGTAATCAAGGTTTTGTTTGACAAAAAGTGGTGATACAATATTTAAAAAAAAAAGAAATCTATAACTAAACTACCCCCAGACCAACAGATTTATTATAAACCATGATATCAGAAACATTTGTACATACAGCATTTATAAACATCATGGCAGTATTATTGACATTTATATATTTCAACTAACCCCATTCCATATCAAATTACTCAAGTCTTAAGACAAACTGAGTGGCCAATTGAGACTCCTCTACACACCAAGCTTTATGGAGATAGAGGTGAACTGGAAAAGACAGCTCATTTCATCCTACAGACTAGTCTATTGGTGTAAAGTGTGAAAGAGAAGAAGAAGAAGAACAAGAAGAAGGATGGATGGCTTGATAGAATGGATTGATGATTGGATGGATGGCTTGTATATGGATAGATTAATGGGCAGATTGTTTTTGGATGTATGGTTGAATGGATTGGATGGATGGGTTGTATTTGGATTTATGGATTGTTTTTGGATAAATGGGTGTATGGTGTTTGGGTGGGTTGATTGGTTTTGGATGGATGGATTGATAGATGAAGATTGTCTTTGGATGGATGGATGGATGGATGGATGGATGGATGGATGGACGAACGATTGTTTTTGGATGGATGGATGGATGAATGAGGATTGTTTTTGGATGGATGGATGAGGATGGATGGATGGATGGATGGATGAATGAGGATTGTTTTGGGATGAATTAGGATTGTTTTTGAATGGATGGATGAACGATTGTTTTGGATGGATGGATGGATGGATGAATGAGGATTGCTTTTATATCGATGGATTGATGGATGATAGGATTGTTTTTGGATGGGATGAGAGGACTATTTTTGTATGAATTGATGGAAGAGGATTGTTTTTGCATGGATGGGCAATATAGATTTTACATAGATAGATTCATGGGTGAATGATTTTTAAATGGATGGATTGGTAAATAATTCTTGAATGAAAGAAAGAAGGATTTGAGTATTGTAAGGATCGATGGACAGAAAGAGATTGATTGAAGGACTGGCTAGGTAACAATTGTGGGACTTCTGCTGAAGATGAACTATAAATAGCAAACAATCTACATAGAGATGACCAAATATACACACCGCAGGGAAAGCTCCAAGTTCTCTTGAATAAGGTCTGTCCCATTCGGATGACATCACAACAGACTGCGTGTGAGGTGCCATCTGTCAAATAGAACAATATTACAATTTAAATAACAAATGTGATAATGTCTGTAACACGGATGAACAGACATGATGGTGGTTGTCCTCATATTCAAAACTTTCAGATTCACTGTACACATGAAAAATCTTCTTCATACATGTACATGTTGATTATGTAGTGTATACAATTTATAATGTATATGAATGTAGGATAGTAATGTTTTATACTGTACACAATTTAAGATATTTACCAAAGATAAAGTTTGTTTGTTTAACAATACCACTGAAACACATTAATTATTAATCAGCGGTTATTGGATGTCAAAGGCATGGTTATATCAACATTTGATCAGTGGAAACCTGCTACCGCTACATAGGCTACTCTTCTTCAAATAACAGCAAGGGATCTTTTATGTGCACTATCCCACAAACAGGATAGTACACACCACAGCCTGTGATAGACCAGTCATGTCCACTGAGGATCGATCTTTTGACCAATCGAGCTGCAGGTGGACACTCTACCGCTGAGCTTTGCCCCGCTCCAAAATCTTAAAGCACAAGACCGACTGCATGCATTCCTGTCTTGTATAAACTAACAAAATAACCAATAGCATACCACACCTTTAATGGGTTGATGTGGATATCCAATTTCCCATCAAACTAACAAAATAACCAATAGCATACCACACCTTTAATGGGTTGATGTGGATATCCAATTTCCCATCTTCAATGTCCTGAATTTCCTTCCTTATTGCTGGAAGCAGAAATATGTGTCAAACAAACCACATTTAATACTGTTAAAGAAAATGTTGAATGTTTAACAAAATGAAAGCTTATTTTTAACCGTTAGACCTGAAACAAAAAATATACATTTCTGGTTTGGCGACCGATCCTAACATTATGCCTTGACCCTAAAAACGTTTAACGAACAAATATACAGTAGAATCTTGTTGGCTCGAACGAACGCAGAAGTGTCGAATACATGGAAACGCTCGAACCAAGATCGAAGTCTCGCATTAAACCCTTATATTACGTTGCTGATGCTTAGGTCGAACTACCCAATGGGTTGAACAGTTTCTCGAGCACTGACGGTGTTCGAGCCAACAGGATTCAAATGTATACCAAAAAAAAGAAGTATATAATATATTTCCTACCTACCCACCCTATTATTTTCAAGGATGAAACCAGAAACACATTACCTGTATTAGGTATCTTACATGTGGTAAATACAAAATATTAACAGGCAAACTATTGAGTATAATGTTTGTTTGTTTAACAACACCACTGGAACACATTAAATCATTAATCAGCGGTTATTGGATGTCGAAACACAAGGTTATATCGACACTTGGCCACAGAAGACACCCGCTGCTGCCACCACATAGGCTACTTTTCTTCAAACAACAGAAAGGGATCTTTAATGTGTACTACTAGGGAAACTATTGAGTAAAATGTTTGTTTGTCTAACGAAACCACCGTAACACATTGATTATTAATCAGTTGTTCATGGATATCGAATGCAGTTATATCGACACTTGGTCACAAAAAAACCTGCTTCCACCAAATAGGCTACCCTTCTATGAATAACAGCATGGATTATTTCACCCATTTGGCAATAGGTGAAATAATCCTGAAGCGACTTTAAAGTATATGCATGTGTGTGTGCGCGCGCGCGCATGCCTGTCTGCCTGTGTGTGTGTGTGTGTGTGTGTGTGTGTCTACAGCCAAACCTGTTTGAGCGGCCACCTGTATTAAGTAGCCATCTGTCTTAAATGGTCACTATAACATTCTCCCAAATCATCAATTGTACTGCATTATAACCTGTATTAAGCAGCCTTTAGGTGGCCGCATAAGACAGATTTTACTGTGTATATATGTATTATAATCTGTATGGATGGATGTATAGATACTTGTAGATATGAAGAAGTGTTCATTAGCAATTTCATTATATGATTAACATGCATGGGCTTTCAAATAGAGCCTATTCAAATACGAATTACCTTTAATCTATGCTTCACGATTACCGCCTGTCAATTCCAATAGTTCCAAATAATACATCATACACATTTCCATTGGAGATGAATAATTTATATACACTTATCTTGCAGTTAGTATGATAATTATAACCCATTGATATTATGACGCACGACTGATTTTCGTTTTAATGGAATTAACCGTGTGTTTGACGTCCAATAGCCGAAGATTATTTGTCGGGATCCAGTGGGGTCGTTAAACAAACCTATTCTTTTAACTTCGAGCGGCACACGCACACACACACACACACAGATGTGTGGTGGAATCATTTAGGTTCCGGCTAAATGATTCCACCCACAACTGGTTTTAAAGTTTCTTAGGCTATTACGAACGCATTGGATTTATACATAATTTATTATATATTGATATATTATATTGATATATGAAAACGAAAGTAAATGTTAATTATAGTAATAAAATGCTGTATAAACCAGACATATGTTACAAATAGGACCTACTCTATGAAATCAACCAATTAGTTCCCAAATTTTGTAATAGTTATTTCATTACAACCAACTGGCCTAAGTTATGTATCGAGCCTTACGGATACAATTCGGAGTTGTAATCTTTGAAAATGAATTGTTCCAAAACTTCTTCTCTGAAATAATTATCATAGAATTGTTTTAATCTTTCTTCGTGAAAATGGAAAATAGGTAACGACAGCGATCTGAATACATCATTTGACCTTAATAATAATAATCGTGATTTGATTTCAAAGACATCAATATTTTATATTATTTTCCATTATCAAGTACTTCATAGTATTTTCTGAAATAATTTCATCTCTAGCAAAAAATGGGCATTTCACTTCTAAAACTGTGTCACTTTCAATGATTCTATCTGGGCTACTTGCTAAATATGGCATTTCCTTGTCTACAAATAAACCACAAGAGTAAGTTGACAATTTTGTAACAGTTTCAAACTTATGTACTGCAACAGGTTCATTTCTTTTCCCATATTCTGTTGGTTTGGATCTAAAATTAACTAATTTTGTTAATGAGCAAGCCAATTTTTCATGTCTTTTCTATCAGTTGCTTTACATATTGCACCAAAGTATTTCCCTTTTCTATCAGTTGCTTTATATATTGCACCAAAGTCTTTCCCTTTTCTATGTTGCTTTACATATTGCACCAAAGTCTTTCCCTTTTCTATCCGTGCTTTACATATTGCACCAAAGTTTGATGAAGACAGCCGCCAGTCTTTCCCTTTTCTATCAGTTGCTTTACATAATTATTGCACCAAAGTCTTTCCCTTTTCTATCAGTTGCTTTACATATTGCACCAAAGTCTTTCCCTTTTCTATCAGTTGCTTTACATATTGCACCAAAGTTTGATGACACCCGCCAAAATCTTTCCCTTTTCTATCAGTTGATTTACATATTGCACCAAAGTTTGATAAAGACAGCCGCCAAAGTCTTTCCCTTTTCTATCAGTTGCTTTACGTATTGTACCAAAGTTTGATGAAGACAGCCGCCAAAGTATTTCCCTTTTCCAGAGTTAATTTTTACTTTGTCCTCGTGTATTTATTTCCAAGTCAATTCGTTCTTGTGGGGGAGATACACGAAATGTTGTTTGCACTGAGAAACAGATTGAGGCGTTTCTTTAAGATAATCGTGATCCAAAGCGACAGAAATTAGGGTTTCCGAAATGTCCTTCAAATTTAAACATGTGTTTCTAAAGTACGACCTATATAATTCTTCTCCAAGGCCATTTGGATTAGGAACATACTGTAGAGTTCTATGCAGTTTGTTCCTAATCTATGCAGTTGTTCACTTAAATTATATGATTTACATTTTTGGGAGAACCTGTATACGGCCCTACAGTGATGATGAAAGGTTTGCAATAACTTGGTGCATGTTTGCGCTGTTGTAATGGTCTTGGATTCTGAAAATTTAATTAAGCCATATATAAGCGTATACACATGTTTGCAATGACATTCAATAATATATCCATCTTTTTGGCAAACTATACTTGAACAAATGACTGAGATTTAGCTCTAGTCCATAATATACTATAGGCAGTTGAACCAGTAACCCTGTGGAGGATTTTTGTCGTTGACGAAATAACCAAGTTAGTTATAACATGTTTATATGCATTTTCCCAGACAGGACGTTACATACCATGGCTTTTGTTAAACCACTTGTAGGAACTGGTCGATGGAAGTAAACCTACCCACTGACGTGGTCTGAGTTGGAGCCGGTACTTGGACTAAACATCCCATATGCCATGAATAGGATTCGAACCCAGTACCTACCAATCTTAAACCCGACGTGTTAGCCACGGAGACAGGTGAAGACAGGTTATTTATAACTTATTTACGGCATATATCCAATTAAGGTTCAAGCACTGTCTGTCCAGCACAACGTTAGTTATGCCACGAATGCGATTCGAACCAAGTACCTACCAGCCTGAAGACCGAAGTGTTAACCACTACACCAAGGAGGCCGGTTGACAACCAGGATTTATATAGCGTTCATAAAAATTAGTTAGGTGAACCAGCCTGTCGGGGATTTTTGTCATTGTCGAAGGTTTTGTTTTTTGTCATTGACGAAACACGACCAGGATTAATAATTAGTTACATGTAGTTAGAATGAATGAATGAATGATTTGAAGTTTAAAGTCGCTTCAGGATTTTTTCACCTATATGCGACTGTTCATATTAGTGATAAAATGAATGAATAAATAAATAGTTGTATGGGAATGAGTGAAATTATATGAAATATTTATTTAAAAACTGTTGATAATAATTATTAAAAAGGTTTATAGTTTGTAAAAAAGACCGATGTCCTTTAAAAAGGATACAATAGTATCACCTAAAATGTTCAGAAAGTGCAAGAAATGTGACAACTTTGTGAGGGGTTGACGATCTATGAAACTAAATGGTGACTGATTGGAGACAAAAATGAGAATCTGACATGCCGGGCGCGAGACAGCCGCGAACTGCCCTGAGACCCCTAGGAACGCGACAAAATTGCTACCAAAAATTTTGCACGAATGTCGCAATTTACTCGCAGTTTCGCAATTATGTCGCAATTTGTTTGCAATTACGTCATATCCCCCACGTGACCCGGCCATATATAAAACTTCTCTAAAACGGCTAGCGGCCGTTTTCTAGAACTCACGCTGACACAACTGCGACCGACAGTTTCACCATGCATGCTACCCAAAGGCAAGAAAGGTAGGGGTAGGGGGCTGCTGCCCATGCCCTACAGAGAAGCGGAATAGGTCCCAGCGTCTGATGAGGACTCGGAGGGTTCCTCAGCCTCCCAGCCACACATACATGTAACTGTCGTGCGACTGTTGCACGACATTCGCAAGTGCCAAAAATTCGCAATTTTGTCGCGCGAATGTATGCAAACTCCAGGAGTTCATGCAAAATTCGTACAATATTCGTGCGATATATAATTATATCTATGCAAATGTGTCGTAAGTGCCAATTCAGTTTAAGAAAAAAAGTGGAATCTGTGCGATTTATCAGCTTTTAAAAAGAAAGAAGGAAAGATATTGGACGTCTGTGATTGAAAATATACATTTCGACTATTTTAATGTGTTGTATCTTTGTCCACACTTGTCCATCTTATCTCAAATTCACTGTTTGTCACTCCCCAACCTCTACAGCATCATAACTAATTAATTAATTATACATGGTACACCCTTTCACAAAGACACGTGTGGGCCAAATGGTTTTACTTCAAATACTATATTTGGTCCATGTGCACACACGCCATAGGCCTTATTTCAAACTCGACAGAGTGCCTTTAAATTAAGCTACTACAAACACATTGAATATACATAATTATATTGATATTGTGAGCAATAAGATGTAAGTAAATGTTATTTTTAATAATTAAAAAAAGATCCATGTGCCAGAAATATGTTACAAATAGAATTATATGCGCAAGCACGGTGGCAAATAAGCCTTAAAATTGGGCATTGTACCTTTAATATTTGGAACGGAAGTAATATAAAATAGCATGTGCGCTTGCGCAACGCCATATTGACTTCTGTAGCCAATCAGCGAACGGTGCGTTTAGTAATTCTTGACCAGAATTCCATTATACTGTTACACATATTTTGTCATAGAAAAGGAAAAAGACCTTAATTCCACATGGAGTGTTTGGTATTCAAACATTCACTGAAAATGATCAACAGTGGGTACTTGGCGTTGATCACATAAATATCAGTTCTAACGACGCCATACATACAAACATCTCTGAATATGGACAAACAAGCTGGTAAGCAATGTTGTTCTTGTGCAGCATGAAACTATGCCAAACGAATATTGATCTGTGAAGCTAGTCCAACTGTATGGCCTACGAGATGATAATATTGAACCCGCATGCAGCGTAGGGCGAAGCATTTCGCCAGCTATAAATAGTACTAAACGTTCTATACGCAATTCATCTTCAGTTATTTACCAAGCCAATACAGTAGAACCGCCTCTCAATGATTCTAGACGGTTTAGAAGTATGTGGCAAATATATAACTATAGTAGCAATTGAAAGAACTCTAGATGTTGTTAAATGCTTAGAACACAATTATGTTATATTTCATATCCACAAAACTAATGTTGATACTAAATTATTGCCACCGCATGTGGTGTCTATATAATCATGTCTCTGATACTTTAGGGCGTGTTCATTTATATACGTTAAGTAACGCCATGTCGTCCTGCATCAGAAGGTGTTTACTCAGGGCTATAAAACGAACACATGTTATAATTAGCATTATATACGAGTATAGGGTGGCATTCATCTTAAAACCCGGGAACGTACCTTTAAATGCTAAGTGACACGATATAGCATTATGCAGGACATATACATGTATGTACATGTGCTTTAACGGCCTATTTTGTTTGTCTTTTTCAGAAGAGTATAGGAATCCTGAGGAATACGATGCCCCTGAGAGATACCAACTAAATAATGTATGTTACTTTGTTCGTTTTCTAAGTAGCAACGCATGCAGATCACGCAAGCAAAGTAGTGTATTTATTACTCGTATTGTAAGCAATATTTTGGTTCACATCAAAATGATACGTCCCACTAGATATGTTAGTAGGACGTATCATCTGGAAATACAATGATTGGTTAGAACGTAACTGGCACATCTTTCACATTTTCCTGTCAGCGGTGTTCACTTAAATAATTGTTTACACAAATTATATCGCGTACCTTTGTGAACTTATATACATTTTGATTTAACTATTTGCAAGGATGGCATGCACCTATATTTAAAGTTTAATAGTTTTAGTATTAGTCAAATAGATAGGTAAAAATCAATTTTCAAACACTTTATTGACCTTGACATTCGGTAAATATACAAACGTTGTTCAACTGACACGCGCTAGCTAAATTCACAATAAAGTTTCAAAAACCAAACATTTACCTTGACCCTACGACATTGGCTACGTACATGGTGTATGTGGATTTTGAGCAATGAAGGCTAAAATCCAGAGCTGATAACGTGCAAAATGTTATAAATAGGCGTTTTGATGTGACCTTAAAATTAGACCGTTAAAAATTATTTTACGATAAACTAACTTAAGGTGGGCGTACTACCTGAAGATTCGATAGAAACCTTACGCACGGTCTATTGTCAAATGATTAAAATGTACAATTTAAAATCTTCTGCCAACGTATGGACTCAATAAATTATGCTTTTTAAGCCACCACCGCCCTACAGCAAACAGCCAGACAATGAGCTCCAAACTCAAGGTTATGGACCTACCCTACCTGATTATGGCCCGCCGAGTTATACCCCTCCGATGTATGGACCACCACCTCAAGGATACGGAACACCACCTCAAGGATACGGACAACCACAACCAGGCTACGGACCACCACAACCAGGCTACGGACCACCACAAGGATACGGACCCCCACCTGGAGGATATGGACAATTACAACCAGGCTACGGACCACTACTACAAGGTTACAGATCAGCACCACCAGGCCCATGCCAGCGACAAGTCATAGTAAGTGTCGACATTCAATAATATATTATGTTTGTTTCTCTATGCATATGAATCAGAATTTCTAACTAATTTGGTAAAATAGAAACAAAAGGATATATCCAAGAATTGATTTTTAACGACACCCCAGGAAAAAAAAAAGACATCCGCTATTGAGTCTATTAAAGAAGTTCGATTCCACTTTCCGCTTTATTGATGATCACATATCTTTCAATAATAGTACGATAGCGGATTCCCTTTCAACAGAGGGTAGAACATCTGCTTTATACCTTGATCTTTGCATAGAGATTCCAAATGACTAACGCCTCTACACAAAGTTGTATGATAAAATGGATGACTTCAACTTCCAAATAGTCATTACTTTTTTACGTCGAGCAATATTCCATCTGCTCCAGCATATGGTGTCTACATATCACAACTGAGATACTTTAGGGAATGATCATCATTATGCTGAAGTTGTTTCATCAGGATTATACCGTCCATGGGCTATGGTAGACATTCAAAGGCTATTCCACGACATGATGCAACTGAAGCAACACCTTACTTTGACCTGTTACTATTTTCTTTATCGTTTTTATAAAATTAGCAGACAAAAAATGTGGCTGTGCTTACGATGGGTGCTACCGGTTGAGAAGGAAGGATACGCTTATCTTTCGCGAACATCTGGTCTGGTATCACTGTTTTGGCACTGATTCGTACATGCCATCTTTAGTTTGTCACAATATCCCTTCGACTCCGCCTTGTGCAGAGCAGCGCATTTCGCCATGTCGATATTTTGTCGTTTAGAATCCGTGAGGAAGTGGCTACATGCCCAGAGAATTGTGTCTGAATAATAATTATTCTCTCTTAATTAATTGGGAATTGTCTGATAAACACGGTTCCATCTGCTAGTATGGGATACAACTTTAGATTATTTCAGTTTTGGATAAACAGGGTTATCCTTCTTGCGCGTACAGCTACAAAAGCATTGGATACACGTACTTTTTATATTGATATTGTAAGTTATAAAATGTAAGTAAATGTTAATTTTAATTAATAAAAATGCTCTATTATCAAAAATATGTTGCACATAGCATTAGATGTGCACTTGAGGTGGCATCCGTCTCACAACTCTGATTGTGCCTTTGATTATTCGAAGAACGTATTCCACATGTGTGTGTAGTATAAACGTTGATATGTTTCAGATGGCTCAACCTCCAGTAGACACAGTGGTCGTTAACACAGTCCCACGACCTCCAGACTACTTGATTCTGTCTATCATTTCCTGCTGTTTCTGCTGGCCCATGGCTATTTGTGCCATAATCTTTTCAAGAATGGTAAGTCATCTTCACCATTGCAGTTGTAATTTGAGATAACTGTCAATTGTGTCATAAAAGGTCTTTGTAAACATTGTCATACAGGGTCGTTAGTTATTGCAGTTGTAATTTGAGATAACTGTCAATTGTGTCATAAAAGGTCTTTGTAAACATTGTCAAACAGGGTAGTTAGTTATAACTTATTTACGTGCTTATATCCAATTAAGTTTCAAGCACGTCTGCCCCAGGCTCACAGCCTAGCTGCCTCGACAGAAGTTAGTGTAGTACGTGAGAGGTAACCCGCTACTCCAAATTGATAAGCAGTAAGGGATCATTTATATCGATTTTCCCAAACAGAACAGTACATACGACTGCCTTTGATATACCAGTAGTGGGAAACTGGCTGGTGTTAGAGGTGTACACTTCACCATTGCGGAACACTCACTTGGGTGGAGCCGGTACTGCGATTAAAAATCCCATGTCACGACCGAGATTCGAACCCAGTACCGGTGTAAAAGGAATGCAACTCCGGTTATACCATAACAAAACGAATTAAATAATAAAATAAATCTTTACGGAATGAAACAAATGGTCTAATTCATAAAACTAGTTGTTACCTACATGTACAAGCACGTAAGAAAAAGTGCAATAAAACTATGTGTTTAAAAAAAGTCTGTTTTGGACTAGGATTCCTAGGTATGTAGGTCCTATAGCATTTTACATTGTGTCGGTCCTACAGGCTTCTATTTCTATTACACCGGCATATGTAAACAGAAATTTGTAAATATTGTCAAATAGAATCTTTATAGTGTCAATTGACTTTGTAAATAATATGATTAGGTAGTTTATCATACATACAGTACACAACATTGTAAAGTAATGGGACAGATATGAGAAAAATATGTTCACCTCTGGCAGAAAACAGAATTTAGAAGTGGAGACATTTGATTCGGACAACGAATCCTGTTCAATGAAGAGGTTTTGGGGAGACGTGCTCTGATATCGCAAATGGTGTCAAAGCGGATGCATATCCCTGTTACCTCTATACTATGTGTATACAATGCGTTTTTAGACGATGAATTACACTAACTGACCGGGTATATCATATGAGTGGTTTAACTGGCTATAATTCTGTTTTAGGTGTCTACAATACCAGATCTATCATTAAACCTATACAATTATACATGTAATAAAATGGAATGGAGTTGGTATAGATATCTAATGTTAGACCGGTACCAGCTAAAGAGTTATACACATTTTGTTTGTCACAATACCTGTTACTACAATGTCTTATTGGATGGACGGCTACAGACTACTTACAAAAGCATAGTCTGTGAGTGTCCGATCTCTAGTTGAACATTATTCACTTGTATATTGTTTTTGGTGAGTAGCACTACACACATCTTTATGGTTGTAATGCATCTTATCTATATCTCACTGTTCTACTGGTATCAGATTTCTTTTTTCATGCTAGTGTGTCGTTAAAAATGTATCCATCCATTCAATATCTCAATGGGGTCAGATCTACACAATCATGTCAGCTAAGGAAACCGCCACCAATAACCGGGAAAGAAAATTATAATGTGTTTCCTATAATGCGAAATGTGATGCTTTTCTCATCAAAACCATAATCGATTCTTGGATTATGATAAAGCAATCTAATGCCTAATTTTAAGACGAATGCCACCGTAATTGCGAACCTAATGCTATTTGTAACATATCGTTAGCTATTTATTATTAAAATTAACATTAATTTACATCTTATTGCTTACAATATTAATATATGTATCTCCAATGTTTTTGTCATCCTCATTAATTTTGTCGCGTGCCAGACAAAAGTCCAAGTACCATATTAAGCTACTACAAACGCATTGGATGTACATTATTACATTGATATCGAGAGCAATAGGATATAAGTAAATGTTAATTTTAATAATTTGGAATACGCCATTAGCCAGAAATATGTTACAAATAACATTATCTGCGCAAGAATGGTGACATTCGTGTTAAAACTAGGCATGTGCTTTTAATGTTACAGTCTAATAGTTACAAAATGGCGGTTCCCGCCTATTTTATATAAACTTTTTTACTTTGGAAATGTAAAGAACATATTTTAAACTATAAGCACACACCATTTTACAGTAAAATTTTAATATGGTCATTTACTAGTAGAACATTTAGGCAGACCGTAACAGACAACCCGATCAATTAAGCAGAATGTAAATAATAACAAATTGTATCACATGGTTTCATAATTTTCATCGAAACTCAAAGGAGAATTAGAAGGAAAGTTAAACTCTTCGTGTGAGTTCATGTTTAAAAACAGGCTCCTGAGACTGTAACTTTAATGTAGGACAAACTGTCCATGCGACTTCCATATTATGCTGTTGCAATTCAACATCGATATAACACACTACACATATTTTAAGCAAATTTTGTACATCCTGGGGGCTACAGGTTAACATAGATAAGACTGAAATCCTTGTGTTCAGAAATGGGGGTATTTTACGAGCAAATGAGAAATGGTATATGAATGGTAAACAACTAAAAATGTCTACATATTATAACTTCTTAGGTATATTATTTTCTACGAGATTATGTTGGACTAAATGCATTGAAAATATGACAACCAAAGCTAGTAAAGCGCTATTTGTTGTTAAGAAACTACAGTATAAATTTAGTAACATACCTGTGAATGTTTTATTTAAGCTTTTTGATAGTAAGATAAAACCTATTTTGTTATACGGGGCAGA
>JAULBR010041230.1:0-15024 GCA_032355825.1 Melanodrymia aurantiaca
CACTGGCTGTCTGTCATTTGAAGATTATGAATTAATAAGAAGATATCAAGTTTTGCTCTGTGATATAGACACATCTAGCAGTTCTCCTTTAACACTGGCTGTCTGTCATTTGAAGATTATGAATTAATAAGAAGATATCAAGTTTTGCTCTGTGATATAGACACATCTAACAATTCTCCTTTAACACTGGCTGTCTGTCATTTGAAGATTATGAATTAATAAGAAGATATCAAGTTTTGCTCTGTGGACATTCAAACTGTCTTGGTTAAGACTTGCTGTCTATTGTTTGAAGACAATCAGTTCATGACAAGATATCCAGTTTTGTTTTTATGGACAGCTCATACAGACATATCAGTTGATACAGACATCAATTAACGGCAGGATGCCAAGTCTTGCCTTGTCGATGGCAACATGTCAAGTCTTGCCATGTCAAATGTTTGTAGACGTGTCCCAATGTCTACAGGAAACATCATATCTCAGAATCATCTTCAGATCCAACATGTCAACCTGAAATGACAATACAATATACATGTATTATAATTAACTACATGTATGGCAGATTTACAGAAGATAAAGTTGGTTTGTTTAACGATACTACTGGAACACATTGATTATTGATCAGAGGTTATTGGATGTCAAACGCATGCATGGTCACATATGTATCGACACTTGGTTACAGAGGAAACCAGCTGCCGCCTCATAGGCTACTCTTCTTCCAATAACAGCAAGATATATTTTCTGTGCACATTCTCAGACAGAATAGCACACACCACTGCCTTTGATATACCCGTCATGGATCACTGGTTGGAATGGGTCCCTTGAGGATGATGATGCGTAATCGACCTTTGACCCATTGAGCTGCAGGCGGACGCTCTACCACTGAATTATGCCCCGCTCCTTTGAATATTAAAACAGAAAGCAAGTGATTGAATTTTACAACAAAACCCCCCCCAAAAAAATGACGTAAGACCAAACAAATATAGGCATTTACAGAATCATGATGTAGGATAAACCTACATTATACCTGGGGCATTTCATGGTATTTGTCACGTCCATCACGATTCTTTTTCATCATTTTGGTTAGTTAAGACAAAACACTATGTTGTTAGATAATCCAACTGTTAATTTTATTGGAATTTCAAATTGCAGTACAAAAAACAAAACAAAATCTGATATTTGCATTTATTTACATATAACAAAGAGAAACAATTGTGACGGACGTGACAAATACCATGAAATGCCCCATATCCAAGAGAAAGCCTTATAACTTGTGCCCGATCCTTTTTATATTTATTAACAAATAAAATGTTTCAATAAAAAAAAAATTTTATAAAATCTTTTCCACAGGATCTGTGTCGCATATAGGTGAAATAATCCTGAAGCGACTTTAAACTTCAAATCATTCATTCATTCCACAGGATCTGTCATGTTTGAACCGTGACCTGTCCAAGGTCATCTTCCTGGACTGGAATGCCAAATCGTTCAGACTGCAGCCAAGAAACACCTTTAAGCTGAAGAAGTGGAGTGGAGAAGATGGCGACTCTACTCTGATGGATGTGGCAAATTTTCTCAATGGTAAGATATCAAATTTTATTATTCAAATTTTATATAAATATTCATAGGTCAAAGATGATTTGGAAATGACCTGCAATGAGATTTCATTATGTCTTATTAGGAACAATAGTGTATATTTTAATCTAAGTTTAATCTGAATGTCTGTCGTGCAAATATATCCTGTGTTGATTCACTTGTAGCAGCACTGGATCTATTGTAGGTGTATAATTATCACCTTTTCACAAGCCATGGTGAGCCTTTTATTATATATTATGCCCCCTTCGATGAAGTCGGGAGTTATATAGTGCTTGCTTTGTCTGTGCATCCATCAATGCGTGTGTCCATCCATGCATCCATCCAAATTGTTTCTACAGCATAGCTTCTATACTAATTGATATACTATAGGGTCATCAAACTCTGTGGCCGAGTGAATGTAGGGAATGTGGTGTCGCACCAAAAGAAGGTCACTGTGACATATATTGTCAATTTGAACTCTGACCTATATATTGAAGTCTGACTTTCATAGAACAAATCTAGGTTTCCACAGCATATCTCCTACATGTTGTATACTAACTGATTTAGGAACATCAATATGATGACCTTGTCGATGTTAGCTTGTGGTTAATAATTTGGTAAGAAAATTATAACATGTAACTTTTAGAGTTTAGCCATATTGTATCTGTATATTTCTGCAAATAGCTGGCCACTATCGCGTGATGTGGTGTTATTAAGCTTCTATTTTCATTGGGAACTTAATCAAGATAGAGATCGTTATACATGTATTAATTAATTATTTAATGTTAGAAGTCCATTGTTACTGCATGTATTAGTAATATAGTGTTATACATGTATATTATTAATATTACATGTATTTAGTATTGGGAAGAGTTTCCCTAGATCTGGTGTGCTTAATGCTATTGCGTTATGAAAAATATAATTAGGGGTTCTAGAATTTTAGAATAATCTACTAGTCATTGGGCTAGTGGTGTTCACAATTCAATAGTCATGATTGAAATTCACTGGCCCATCTTTAAGACAATATTTTATAAACCTCCAACAAAGTAAGCTAATGTAGTAACTTGGTAGATTAAATAAAGAAATTATTGCTTAACAAAATTAGTTGATCCAATCTAAAATCTGTAGCACTTCTGAATGGTTTTTTTATTAGCCATCAGGCAGGATGACATTTAACATTTATTAGCTAGGTTGGGCTACCGTATTTTAGAAGATCTGAAATAATTCAATAAAATGTATTTTATCCGACATAAGTCACACAAATTCATGATTCTGATGTGTTGTGCTTTCTCAGTCAAGACTGCTGAACATTGTCAACATATCATGCCTCCAATCTTGATTGTCAGATAGTATACCGGTATATTATTATTATCTTGATCAATAATTTTCATGGAAAAACGTTGCTTCTTTTTGCAAAATCTTTGTCCATAATCAGCCATTTTCAAGCAACTGTATGGGTTGGATTTTTTTTGCTATTGTTTGTACTTTGATAATAGTTTTGGAATGATGCTTTCAAATATTTTTTTTTAAATGCTATAGAATCATGGATATGTGACAAATATCAGTCTCTCCTATCAACATTGTAATTTAATAGATAAATGTCTTCACCATAAATGCATTATTGATCCTACAAGCCTCTAGACAGCAAATAGATTGCAATTGATCAGGATACATATACAGCGTTCGTATTGACGTCTGCTCGTTTGCCAGACAGGCTGGCATGGACGATACAAACTTTAATGTTACATAAAAAACCAGTTTAAAAGCATTCTTTCTTTCATGCCTGAATCAATATGAAGTAGTTTAGAAATGATATAATTGTGTAAATGATCTTCACTAAATCCAGTTGTCTTGTTTATAATCACATTGGAAGCTATTTTTAGACATGGCCTCTCATCACGCAATCTTGTTATTGAAACTGGTAGATGCAATAGTACTGATAGAGCAAATAGATTATGTTTAGTATGTGCTAATGATGTTGCAGATGAATTCGTTTTATACTAGTAGTATGTCCATTTTATAATGAGTTAAGAATGTCGTATATTAAGCCCTATTATTGGGAAAAACAATTTGTTTTTAAATGTACTCTACTAATTATTTTAAGCAATTACCGGTAGTTACACAATTTAGGAAATTTTCGTATGGGCAACCTAATTAAGAAACAATGTTATTTAAAGTTATGCTCATTTACCAATACTTTCCATTGTACATATATCATTTCACTATGTACCATATTTCCACTGTTTACCTGTGTATCTTTATCATAATGTAATTGTTACCATTCATTTTATTTTGTATATACATGTATATGCGGGAGAGAGCCTAGTAAGTTAGTAAACTCGTTCTCAATTCTTTTGTTATTTACACAATAAAATATCGATTTATTACATCTGTGTACTTATGACCTTTACAGCTTAAAATTAATACAGAATTGCATTAATGTTGTGTTGCCTAATAAACTTAATCTTCTAATGGACCATTGCTTTTTGTATAAAATAAAATATTTGTTGACAGTGTTTGGAAATTTAGCACAAAGATAAACAAATTCCACAGGCGACTGTCAGAATTGGTGTGGTAAATCAATGATATAACGACGTCCGTTAGATCTATTTTTTCACTTTCTTTATAACATTATTACACAAGAGAATGATTTAATGTGCGATTACTGTTAATCAATGTCATGTGTTATTACTGCCCCATGCCAACATTAGTTCAGGCACTGATACCATCGTACATGTTATGAAAATTAATTAAGTTGGACCACCGTTATTTTCTCGCTGGTTAGATAAATTTGTACCAGTACAGGACTCGATTGATTTATTAATACAGTATTGAATAATTTAGTTTATGTGAAGTGATGGTAGCATTGATGATGCTGTTCAGCTTTTATAACACATTAATTTTAGTTATACCTTATTTATGCGTTTATAGCCAATTAAAGTGGCCCGCTCACACATTTGGCGAGGAAATAGGCACCACGTGACAAGAGGCATGCAGCTAGGCATGAGGGGGAAATAACATTGGGTTTCACTTTGTCTCAACTATCCAAAATGCTATTTTTGGCGATTGATGCATATATTGTAAACAAAGCAATTTTACGTAATATAATGACATTTTGACTTTTCTGTTGTTGTTTGTAGTCATATAATAAATGTATGCAATTATGTAGATGAACAAGGACAGTGTTTTCACTTGTTTATAATGGTTATACGCAAATTAATTTTCTTGTGGCTAGCGCCATTGCTTTCGTCACGCGAAATGGTGAGCGATGGTCTTTAAGGTTGAATCATGTTCGTCTCTGTCCTGGACATGCAGTCCAGCTGCCACAATTACCTGGACAGGACAGAAGTTAGTGGCAATATAAGAGAGGAAACCCGCTGGTTATTACTAAACAGCAAGGGATATTTTATATGCACTTTCCAATAGACAAGACAGTACATACATGTACCATGGCCTTTGTTAATTAGTAGTAGGACACTGGCCAGTGTAAGTGGTATGCATCTCACCCATTGAGACTTGTGAAGTACTAGGGTTAGAGCTGGTACTGGGATAATTAGTAAAGCCTTGAATTTAATATTAATGAAAATGACTTCATCATTGATGAAGAAGGGAAATGTTATATAATTTTACAGAATTGATGCTTAATTTCAACTGTCAAACGATCAGACTTCTGACACTTTAATGTTGATATATCATTGAATCTCCAGCTCTTGCAAGATAGAGAAAAAAAATGACGTGTTATGGTATGGATTAAATTACTTGTATATGCAAGTGTATACATAAAACATACCCAAGATGGTGTCTTTATAGACACATATATAGACACATAGCTATTATATAATGGTCTCCACCCATTGGGTTATGTCCCGTTCCAACCAGTGATTCACGACTGATCTATCAAATGTCATGGTGTGTGCTATCCTGTCTGTGATAAAGTGCACATAGAAGACCCCTCGCTGTTATTCGAAAATGAGTAGCCTATGGGGCAGCAGCGGGTTTCATAATGATCTCTATTATGTCAGATTTAACTGTAGTAGTATTTTTCTCACATTTTAGCTGTAGCTTCGAGTGGTGTTGAGGATGTGAGAGACGTGATGGAGTACTACAGTCAGTTTGAAGATCCCATTGCAGCGTTCAAAGAAAACCAGCGAAAACTTCAAGTAAGAGGATACAGCTTATAGGTGCGCTCCTTTCACCTGTCCTGGACAGCAAGCCATCGGTTCTGTCCCAGACAGGGAATGGAGCGGATTTTGAACAGATTAATTTTGTATGTAAACGAAGCTGTGACGTTACACGAGCTTCCCTTAGATACATCGTCAAACAAACGTTTATAGTAAGATCGAAAATATAATACATGTCTCGGCATACTCGTACTAGGTACATGTATGCTAAAATATTAGTTATTAATTCACATATTACATAAAATTACTCTGAATAAAATGATGAGCCTTCACTTATCAGCCATCTTCTTTTATCACAGATTATTTATGCATTTTCCTTTTTATTCAACAGGAGCAAGAACAAGCTTTGCAACAAAACCAGGATGTGAAGAAGCCACCAACAGGCTGGGGGGCAATGAACATTTTTCGTAGATGATGGCTGTCATTGTCAGTGTTCAAATTGATGTCTTGCCATCATGTTCTGATCCATGATAGACTTGTTCTTGGATACAAGTGCTCAGTTGCCTGTCATACATTGTTGTATGACTGTATGAATACTGCACATATTTTTTATTTTCTCATGACAAAGACATGGTTATTTCGTATGCATATTCATTCCCAAAACAGTAGCCATCAATAGATTTCTGTGGAATCTCTGGCAATCTTAAGCTATTCAATTAATGTTATTGCAGTGAAGTCCATGTAAATTATTTTAGCTCATGGATTACATGATAGAAGTCGTTACCAAGGATAAACTTAGTGAAATATATCATAGAAATAGGACATCATTGTTATATAAGCAAAGTTAAATTAAAGTAGAATTGATTGTGAAAATAGCGCAATAATTCTTAAATGAGGAATTAAAATGAAGCGAATGCAACGTTTTGTTCAAAGGTGTGATATCATAAAAAATTTGCGATGTTTATTGGTTGATCCAATTGAATAACGATCTGTTGACCACTCAAGATTAAAACATTTTGAAGCTGTATCTCCAAGGGATATAAAAGATAAAGTTTGTTTGTATAACACTGCTGTAACACATTGATTATTAATCTACGGTTATTGGATGTCAATGCACAGTTATATCGACACTTGGTCACAGAAGAAACATGTTGCCGCCAAATAGGCTATTCTTCTTCGAATAGGATAGCTCACACCACAACCTTTCATAAACCAGTCGTGGATTATTGTTGGAATGGGAAATAACCCCAATTTCCACCGAGGAAGATCGATCTGTCGACCTACCAAACCTCTGGCACACTCTCTTTAACCGAGCTATGCTCGATACCATCCAGAGGATATAACACTAGGATATCTAGATAGCAATTGTATGATAAAAGTTTTGGATTAATTTTTGAATTAATTTTTGATAAAAGGTCTACATTTTAGAGAATTAAGACGGAATTCCAAGGATTGTTGCATTTTTCTTAAATGGTTGTAAATTATAAACTTGGCAGTGTAACATCGACCTTAAGTCATGAAGTTTAATTTTAGCTATGATCATTTAATAAAACGTGGTCCAGAACTGAAGCTAACCATCACATATCAGATTGAAACGGTTTGGATGTTTGGTGTATCAACGATAAATAACAAGTCAAGTGTGTTCATTGGTTTGTGTACTTGAAGTCTTCGTTCTTTCAGTAGACATTTGGCACCAATTTCTGTGAGTGAGGGCCTTTAATCAGTTTTTTCCTTCACTGTTTTGAAACGCCCACTTGTTAAAGCAGTGGCAACATTTTAATTTTTTGATTCACAATGTTTAATATGAAATCTTTGTATAAACTTTTATTAGTACTGTTTTAGTAAGAGATATACACGTACCTAGAAATATGTATTTTTAAAGTGCTATACAATACCTATTTTGGTGAAAGAAATTTGCCATGCCATGTTTAATGTGTGCAAACATCTTGGTTTTGTTGCAGCATTCCGGAGTGTACAGTTAGTGGGTTTTTAATCAAGTCAGTGTTTTTAATATTATACATTGTCCAGATCAGATTTGAGAAGTTTACGAGAATAGCTTTCAGGTTCATGGATTAAGTACAGCAGACAGGTTTGATCAAATCGATGTTGGTTAAATCTGCCGACTTCCTAATGGTGTGTTGATACATGTTATGTAAAAGATCATACCGGTAATAGCATTAGATGTGGAATTTGTTTTATGCTCTCTTGAATATAATTTCCTTTTTTTCCCCAAAACTGCCAACTAATTCTAGGAAAACGCCATACAATAATTATCGGTTGTCTGGGCAAATTGCTTATCGGGTTGAAATTCTCGTACCTTTTAGTAAAAAGTTGCAGCTATTGGTTAAAATTTCTTTATGGGCATGTTCAATATCTAATACTGAAGACACCTTCAATGAAGCGACAACCAATAGCTAGAAGTTGTTACAAAAGGGCACAATAGTTTCAACCCAACAAGCTATTTGCTCAGAGACGCGTTACTTATCATATGGCGTCTTCTAGATTAGTATAGCAAATGGTAATTTAAATTGTACATTTTCACTATTTTAATAATGCCATTTTAGAATGTGTTCTGACTTTACAGATCCTCCAAAGTGAACACTTTGGGTTATTTCTCATTCCAACCAGTTATCCACGACAGGTATGTCAGGTTGTGGTGTGTGCTATCCTGTCACAGAGAGAGCACATGAAAATCAGGTGCTGTACGACATTATGTAATAATAAAAATGCAGTTTATGACTAGACATATCGTTTTGTATAGTTTGGCTCAATAAGCAGTCTGATCCAGATGTATTTCAACCTTGTTGCTTGCTCTTACGGTATCTATTGAAACCCCATTGTAGATCATATTTATGCGACGTTTCGTATGGCCAAAGAAAGCAAGAGTTGGATAACTCCTACCTCAGTCGATTTACAAATGTTGACAAAAACAAAACCGGATAAGGTGTCTCAAATGTACTGCTCAATAGCCAATATGTATATTAATAATAAAGTTGGAAAGAGTTGAGTTAAGTTTTGTTTTATTTAACACATCGATTAAGTTGGAAAGATAAAAATAATTATGGCTGCATTCATGCTGAATACGGAGTAGGATGTAGCTCAGCGGTAGAGCATCCGCCTGAGGCTCAAAGGGTCGAAGGATCTATCCTCAGGGAACCCTTAGGGTTATTTTTTGTTCCAACCAGTGATCACGACTGGTGGGTGTTATCCTGTCTGTGGGAAAGTGGACATAAACGATCCCTTGCTATTATTTGAAGAATTGTAGCCTATCTGGCAGCAGCGGGTTTCCTTTGCGACCACGTTTCGATATAGGCCTAACCATGTTATTGACATCCAATAACGCCGATTAATAATCAATATGTTCCAGTAATGTCGTTAAACAAACTTTTTCATGTCAAATACAGTTAATAGAACAGTTACGCAATAACATCCTTCAAGTATAAAATAACTATTTTCTTCACTACTTTATTCATTGCCGATTCAGATGTTTTTCATTTAGAGATAAAGTAGCATATATTCAGAAAAAGGATCACCTAACCTGACCTACAATGGGTTTCACTAGATCCTAACAATAGTGATAAAGGATTTTAGGATCTAGTTTTACCAGATTGATTCTTATTGAAACTCTGGTAGTTTATCAATAATATCAAGTGTGACATGTTTGAAACCTACAACAATCTCATTTGTATATTATGCCATGTTGAAATTATGTTTGATAAAGGGCATTACATGTATCTAGTGCTAATGTGTGACTTATATTAAAGAGCTAATGTGATGTATTATTTTTGTTTTGTCTTCTGCTATTAATCTGGAATTGATGTGCATACCTTCCAACTGTCAGACATTTCGTGGGGTTCTCACACATACATGTAGGTATGACTTGCCGTATCACATTTCAACGCAATTTGAGATTATTAGTTTTATTACATATTGTAAATGAAATATTCTCTATTAAACTAACAAATACTACTGAAATGCTGGAAATTTTTGCATTTTCATTCTATATGATTTCAATTTCCTGTGGAACGCCTGTGATGGCATGTATGTCATGTAGACACTCTAACCACTGAACTACAACTGAAATAGAAAAGTATTGAGCGTGTGTTGAGAGCCTGTGATATTGTCAAGTAGACACTCTAACCACTGAACTAGAACTGAAATAGGAAAGTATTGAGAGTGTGTTAAGAACCTGTGATATTGTCACGTAGACACTCTAACCACTGAACTAGAACTGAAAGCATTGAGAGGGTGTTGAGAACCTGTTCTGTTCTGTTCTGCAGCCAGGAAGTACATTTGTGTGTCTTCCATCTATCATGTGGTCATTAAACTAATGGTCTGTTTTCAACGTGTCTGCACTACATTCTGCAATCTTCTGAAATCAAAGTGATCGACTTTCTCCAATCTAAAAATATGAATTTAATAACCGTAACACTGAACTTTATTAAATCAGTCATAGTGTGTGCTACCCTGTTTATGTGCAAATGCACTTAAATGACCCCTTGCTGCTCTTTATAAGAGTACCCTATGTGGCAGTAGCAGGTTTCTTCCTAACCGTGTGTTATAACTGCTGATTATTAATCAATGTGTTCCAGTGGTATCGTTAAACAAACAAAACTTTTAAACGAACACCAGGGGTAGATTTATGTGGGGCCGGGGGCCGTGCCTTAGTAAATTATTGAATGTTTATGTTAAAAAAATTTATTTAAAAAAAAAGGCACTTATTATTTCTACCGGTATACTGGATATTGGGCCCATTAAATTACAGACCCACTGATCCACCCCTGAACACACTTGTATTATCTTGTATTCTCAGACTCTTTCTTGAAAGACAATTTGTGTTGCCTTCCTTCAGACGATTCACCGCCCTTTACCAACAATGTGCAAAAGTTGCAAACAACCAATTCGTTCAGCTGGGAGTAAAACCAACAAAGATGCAGTCCATTTGTCTTACTGTGCTGTTTGGTTGCGGGAGAAAAGTTTTTGCCTCCTGTAGCCATGACAAAGTTATGGAATAGTTTCCCCCGACAAAGAGACAATCAATAAACAAGCAGAGCACAACATGAGATAAGTGTACATTTGTGGGCATGTGTGTGACTTTCCCACGAGCATGCATTCACCGGTGCTGCTCGCAGTAATGCAATATAATGCACTTTGCCTGTACTTTCATATGTAGAATGTGTGCGAAAGTTGTTGCTCTTTTTTCACGGTGAATTATTGATGAAGTGTTACCATTAGATAGCCAATGATCGAGCCAAGGTAAGCACAACTGTTATCTGTTTTAGTTTCAACTGTGGGAAATGTTTATAATGCGCTTGATATAAAAATTATATTTCAGCTCTGTGTTTACTCAATGTAGACATTTAAAACAAATTATGGGAACTTAAAGGCACTCTCCTGAGTTTGAAGACTGATTCCACCCACATGTGTATTTATTATAATGCTACCCAGTATTTGTAACTTATTTCTAGCTAATGTAGCATTTCTTATTATTAAAATTAATATTGATTTACATCTTATTATTTACAATTTCAATATATGTATATATCCTATGTTTGTGGTACTCCACATTTTTATAGTGTACTTTTATCTGAAATAATTTCTATTGTACTAAATTATTGTAGGTAAAAATCCAATGATGATACTAAGCTACTACTGACACATTGGATATACATATTACTTAAATTTTATTTCTTACAATATCAATAATTTGTAGGATTGCATTTGTCTTAAAACTTAGGAATGTGCCTTTAATCAAATAATTTGTTTTTAAAAATTAGATTAACCATCAGTATTTTAGTTGCTAATTATTCTGCCCTTAGTTCATGCTATCAGAATGGTATATTCATGATCTTTACGTAATAACTAGCATATAAACATAATTTAATGTAATCAAACCGTATACAAAGGTCATCCATCCAAGAGGCCTACATTAAGTGACATTTATGAACCGGTGGTCTTTATAGCCGCTGCTTTATAGTAGGCGAGTTTAAACGAAAAATTGTTACAAGAGTTATAAAATCACCAAATTTAGCACACATACTATAATTGTAAACTAAGAATTTGATGAACATTGGACACATTGGTAAAATCTACTCTTTACCTGTTTAATTAATCGCTTTGATTTATTTTACAATATATAATGCCCAATCTATCAAATTTTTACTCATGGATATTACATAAAATTATAATATTATTGCTAAATTTAGAAAATGTACGATGTAAGCGCCTTAAAAAATTCCTGGTGAAAGGCATGTAACGGGTATTATCGAGTTTAAGTCCATTGTGAACTAACTTTCATTATAGTCACACTAAAGCTCGATGACATATGGACATTATTTTACTTGGGTCTTAAACTTAATAATACAGTGAAACCCCTCTAAACTGTACCCTCAGTAAACCGGAATTCCATTTATATCCAACTTTTTCAAAGTCCAATACAGCCTTAAATGCTTTAGTTCAACCTCAGTAAACCTCTCTAAAACAAACATATTATTCGGTCCCAAGTGTTTGGTTTAGAGGGGTTTCACTGTACTTGACATCTCCTTTGATATCCTCTATTTATTAAATAAGCAAAACAATATCCTATAAAATCACTATTGCTGGATAATATTGTTTATTTACATCAATACTCTATTTGAAAGTGAACGGATAGTACAAAGTGTGTTTTTAAATCTGAATCTGATCAGTGATGCACATAGATATAAAAAAAATTGGTGGGTATGTTAATTAAAATTGAGAATGAGAAACATGTTGCTGCTTTGAAAATCACTGTTTTCATTCTGTAAACTTGAACATAAGCAGAATTGCTGCACTCAGTTCCTGTGTAATTCTAAAAAGTTCTCAATCTTCCTAGGAATTCGGCTGTCAGGAATTGTTAGAAAAACAATCTGTGTACATTTAATGTACATTTAATTGGTGAACTGAGACAACACAGAACTCATTGAGATCCATCATTCTTGATTAGCTAACTTATTAACTGTTGGCTGTTGCATGTTTCGAACTCTTTCAACTCGTACACCTATGACAGCTTTGTCGAAATGTCAATTTTGGTCTCCCATTTTGTATATAAACTAAAAGTTTTAAACTTTACAACATAATAATCTCATAGCTTTGTGTGAATTGTTGCCGCCACAGGGAATCCTTCCAGTACATACCAGTACTTCAGTTTTCAAATTTCTTTGTGTATTATACTGTTACAATATTCAGTTTCCCTTTCATTTTAATTTACTTCAGTATACATTTAAGTTGACATCACTAATTTCTATTGCCTTGATCAGTTTATAACTATGATGGTAATACGATTACCATTACTATCATAGTTATAAACATTTAGGAAATAGTTATCTCTCAGGAATAATTGTTCTGTAAAAAAAGTTTGTATTGTAACACACGTAACGTGGAATGGGCCAAAACATCAACTGTGTACCAATGTTTTACATGAAAAGTAATCAAAATTTGGATTTGACCACATTGTTCGGATTGTGAACCACATTGACTTTTATGCACAGTCCCTTAGGCCACTGTTATCACTCTGCAGAGGGTTTGGTGATCCACAACATCTTTCAAAGGAGAGTACTGTTCATGTTTAACCTTAATACAGAGTAACCTCCCTTCATCTATATTACAAAGAAAATTCTTGATCAACATATTGACCGTGGGTGTTCCATTTTTAACAATCACAGCTATTAAAATTGAAACTATTATTCCACTTTCAACTAAATATGTGTTAACATAGCAGCTGATGTTTAAAATGTTAGTACATTCTATACATTGCATTGAACCAGTTTAACATTTAAGAAGTCGAACCACTCACACATTTTTGTTCATTTCCCAAGGGGTATATCTATATCAACTTAAGGGTGTCCAAATAATTGTCAGCATTATCACAGTGGTACACTGGATAATTATGATGGAATGGAGCGGGAGTAAGCCTACATGTACCACTCATTAAACAAATATTCATTTTTGCAAATTGGAAGTTCCAATATTTCACAAAGACAAATCCTCATGCAGAAAATCCTAAATACTGGCCTGCAAAATGGTTATTATTATCAGGTCATCAAAAGAAATGTGTTATCACCTAGTTTATATACTACTCAATAGATTTGGTATACATGTACACTATAGCAAAAACTACATGCCACAGTCTTTGTAATACCAGTCGTGGATTACTGGTTGGAATGGTAAAAAAACATGGGTACCGATGAGGATAGATCAGATACCTAGGCTATAGTGCCTTAATAATTATACTGGTAGTTCACAATCTTGAAGTAGTGTGATGTAGCTCACACACATTGAGAGATTTGGGTGTATAAGTGAAGGAGGGAGGTGGGGTGTAAGATTAATTGTATATTCCACAGTATACAGACAGTACCTCAAGCCCATATATAAGATTTTCTTAGGGGTAATTCATTTTGATTTGTTTTTTTAAATAACCCAACAATTTTTTTTTACCTGAGTAAAACAAATGCTGGCAGGTTAGTACTCTCTTCTTCTTTTTTTTAGTATTGTATCATTGGAAACGTTGAAAATAATTAACATTTTCGAATTTTTAGAAAAAAATTCGATGTCGGTGGAAACAAATATTATGGTCAGTTGAGAAGCAAGCCATAAACAGACTATTTTTTTTGTAATATGGACAAATTCTGCCCCTCAGAATACGGGTCTGACAGTCTGTTTTAAAACTGCTATATAAATAATACCCTTGTCTGGATATATAAAAGAATTTTTTAAAACTTTTTTTTGATAGATATCGACTAAATACATAACATGCACTATATTCAATTATAAATATGGGTGGTCAATAGGTTAATACAACACAGTGTTATCCCAGTAAACATATGAGCGCTTTTGCATGTAGTGTTAGTGATCGAGTCGATGAAATGCACTCAGAATCCATGTAGCCCACATACAGGTGGCCTTTCATGACGAGCCAGGGCTCTGTAACGAGAATCAATCTTATCAATGTTCACCTGTGCTCCTTTTCAACATCCAGACCCATTGACGATCATCCAACAATCACGTAGAGCCGGATCTGCTCGCACCATGGAGATGCAGAGCTGCTTTTTAAAACACTTTTTACGTAAACTCATCTTTTGATGGCTTCGTAACATATTGATTTGCTCCTCCGACGAGTGGAGTGTTCTGCAAGATCATCGTGACATGTCTGACCTGCCAATGACATAATTGAAATCAATGACGAATTGCGTGATCAAATAAACAGCAATAATGAAGCATGTTTTCCAGATGAACAATGCTCAATATACAGTCAAACCTGTCTTAAGCAGCCACCTAAGGGAGTAACAAAAAGTGGCCTCTTAAGACAGGTGGCTGC
>JAULBR010041336.1:0-15017 GCA_032355825.1 Melanodrymia aurantiaca
CCTCTTAAGACAGGTGGCTGCTTAATACAGGTCGTAATGCACTAAAACTGATGATTTGGTGGAATATTAAGGTGACCTTTTAACACAGGTGGCTGCTTAATACAGGTCATAATGCACTAAAACTGATGATTTGGTGGAATATTAAGGTGACCTTTTAACACAGGTGGCTGCTTAATACAGGTGACCCGCTCAAGCAGGTTTGACTGTACATGGTAGGGAGTTTATTGTTTTGTGTATTACTCCAGACGTTTCATTGTGAAACTCAGGGCCTCTAGAATTTAAAAACAATTTCACTGGCCATGGCGCTAGGGAATTTTAAAATTCACTGGCCATGCTAAAATATTCACTTGATGAAAATATTTGTTTAGTGGCCCGAGTCAGAAAAACACTGGCCATGGGCATCGGGCCACCATATTCTAGAACCTCTGGAAACTCCTTTAAAACATCTCACGTCAATGTAAAGAAGATGAAAGCTAGTTCTACTTACTGGTAACATGAGTGACAAGCCAGTGATTCACGACTGGTTTATCAAATTCCGTGGTATGTGCTATCTTGTCTATGGGAAAGTGCTCATAAAAGACCCCTTGCTGTCATTCATAGAAGAGTAGCCTTTGTGGTGGAAGCGGGTTTCCTCTGTGATCATGTGTCAATATAACCAATGCTCTGATGTCCAATAACCGCTGATTTATAATCGATGTGTTTCTAGTGGCGTCGTTAAATACAACAAACTTTACTTTACTTTACATGAGTGACATGTTCACAATTTGTGATGTCATACTGTGCCTAGCTAAAGACATGCTAGCATTATATGTTAGTGATGTTTCTTTTAGTCGATGGAATGGTTTTAACAACAAATAAATAACCGGACCGGTTATACAAATCTTGATTTATTTCCCCTGTTAGAATGCGCATCTGAGTCATGTGTGTTAGTAATTAATGTGAGTTTGGGTAATGTGTGTGTGTGAATAATATATTAGTAATATGTGTGTGAATAATATATATGAGTGTTATGTGTGAGTAATGTGTTAGTAATATGTGCGATATGTGGCTGTGAATAACCAGAGGTTTCCCCAGAGCCATAATGCATAGGGGGCCCCTTCTCCTTACCTGTTTAACTAAGCTCTTTGATTTATTTGAAAGGAATTGTAAGCACTTTGATTTATTATAATGGCTTTGTAAGGGACTTAAATTCAGTTATTTGTAATCTATCAAATTTTTACTCATGGATTTTACAAAAAAAATATAATTTTGTTGCTGAATTTTGAAAATGTAAGCACCTTAAAAAAACTCCTGGAGAAAGGCCTGTGAAAGTGTATATGGGATGTGTTGTGTAATGTAATGTTAAATTGTCTTGCAGACGAGGATGTTACTCAAACCTACTTCGATTTGGCAGAGAGTCCGTCCAAATGTGGCAGTCTGGAGCAGGGAGACATCTTCCAGTTTGATATCGACTACATGTCGGCGGTATGTACATCTAGAGTGGGTTGGAGTTCGATGAAAGTTAAAGAGAATCGCTCACGTTTTTCACAGGGAAAATAAGCACCACGTGACAAGAGGCATAGAGCTAGCTCTGAGTAGAAATAGCATTGGGGTCTTAGTTCGCTGCACTCCAGTTAATAGTGTGACCGTAAAAGTGTAGCAACTTTTCAAAATGCTATTTATAGGGAGCGATGCGTATATATTGTAAACGGAGCAATTTAACGGAATATAATAACATTTTGACATTTCTGTTGTTGTTTGTAGTCATATAATACATGTATGCAATTATGTAGATTAACAAGGACAGTGTTTTCGCTTGTTATAATGATTATATGCAAATGAATTGTCTTGTGGCTGGCTCCATTCCTTACGTCACGAGAAATGGTGAGCGATCGTCTTTAAGGAGCCCTCTGCTTGTAAATGTTCATAAACATACCATAAGCAAACCATAAGAGAGGATGAAAAATTCATATTGGCTGTACCAGTAAGTTTTAAAAGTTTGTCTATACTTTCCTCAAAATAACGTTCTTTTAAAGCTTCCTACATAACCGATACAGTACTCCTACATGTATATTGTAGTCTAATTTATGTGTACGTGGTACATGTATATTAATATTGTTTGAGCAGTCAAGAGTTCTGTTCATTGTTCAAACTCATGAACATCATCAATTATTTCTTTCCATTTTTTAATTATTTAAATCCATTTTGGGGATAACTATCTGGTTTCTTGAGAAGTTGAATATGATGCCACTTGACATTCTAACTGTTTATATTATATTTTTCTTAAAAATATTGATACAAAATAACAAGAATTGTATGTCATTAATATTTATGAATCGTTTAGTTGACCTTAATAAGTACTTATAATTTCTAAGAAAATACATTGATCTTAATGCCATAAAAGTAACATCTAATATAATGTCTTGAGCAATTTCTGATTTTTCAATTTCTAGGTACATGTACATTTGTAGGTATTAAAATGGAACATTGTCATATTTTGTATCATGGCCCATTGTTTCGAAACAACTCCCAAAAAACCACTCCAGAAAGGTCCTCTCACAGGCGAACACACACAACTTTCACTAATATAACAAGTGATATGTTTGATCATGCATTAAATAAGTACTCAAACAGTTACGCCTTACCTGTCGACAGGTACAACACAGCTATTATCTGTCCTAATCCGTAATCGAATTACACACACAACACCACGATCCTTTCCTGCTAAGCAGGTGCATTAATGTTTGCCCGTGATAGAGATAAATCACTCAAACAGACCAAGTGCAGTGGCATATTAAAATAATGTTTTAACGTGTCTGTCTTCACAGTGGGAACAATCTGTGTATTATCAAAGTGCGAGTTCATAGAAAGAAATCGGAAATACTCCACTGCCGCTACAAGGAAAATACTGCAGCAGAATATATTTACACCAGTGCCAATGGGGAGTTAGCTAATGTGGGATGCAAACACCAATGTATGAGAGCATCCTTCAGCTTTCCTAATGTGGGACTTTCCCTCTATTCATAAACATGGGCTGAACTACGGATTCATGACTTGACATTTGTTATAAATTTGCAGGCCTTATTTGTAACGAAACTCTCATTTCATATGTCATATCAAAGTGTGTCCTACTTTTTCATTATCTGGTATGGAATGAGATTGGTGGTTTACAAAGTAAACATGTTTGTCGTTACATACAGGTTGTAATTTTCTTACACAAGTGACTAATCTATACCTACATAACATCTCAATTTTTTTACTTCATATGTACATGTAAGGAGGTCCGATTGAAATGGTTTTGTAAAGTATCTAATGACAAACAATACGTCTTTCTGTCTGTTCACTAAGTGGAACAAACTAAACAATTTAGTGTGTATGTATATATACAGGATTTATCATGTCCGGGGAAGATACATGTACAATAAGAGGGATGGGCTCGGAACCATCTTTTCAGATAAGATGCCCCTTTGAAAAAAAATTGCAAATTGTAATCTTTTCCATAGGTGTTCTTTTGTAAGTATGGAAAAACTGACAAGCTACGAAGTTTATCGATCGGTACATGGAAGTTGTTATATTTACAAGGGACGTGTGATGTGGTCTCTGGGTGTAAACTAATACAATTATTGAAAGTTAGTGGATACTTATCCACATAAAAAAAATAATTACTAGTTTTAAAATTATTGCATAAGAAATACAAACAATAAAGTACGGAAACCATTCAAACACTTAAATATAGTTGCAAACTCATTATAATTTAACATTTTTCATTCATTTTCAGAATATACTGTATAATTAAATAAATGTACAGTTTGTGCATTCATAAATACATGTATTATTTTAAAACCAAAAAAAAAGAAGGTAGAACAGCATTCAAAATGTTGATACAACAATCATTTTAAATGTTAGTGCCTAAATATATATATTATAAGTAAAAACACACGTTTTGTTGTAAAATTAAACTTAATGAATTCTCCAAGCTACATGTATTATTTTACAAAATGTTCAAACAATTACAATATATTTATAGTTTGGCAACAGATGCAGCAAAACAATCCATAATGTCAAAACTCCAAGTCCAGTCCATGTTCTAAATGGTTGTTCAGTTCAGGCAAACAGATGGGAATAAACTTATTATCAACTTGATCACCAATGGGTTTTGTTTTTTAATAAAACAGATAATCATCTTTGCAGTATTACATCGTAACATGCATATTATGTACAACAAAAACCCTTGCAGCAAATATTAAATGATTCTACCAGAATCCGACTGATAAAAAAAACAATTGATACACTATTTATATTATTCACCATGCAATAAATAGTGAATGTCAATCAAGCCAAAGAGGACAAGCAAATAATGAAATATATACATGTATTTGATTGTTTACTTTCCATATAGGCCTACATGTACTTTCATTTTGTTCAACATATTAAAAGAGTAACCATTTAAAATTATTTTTATGTCTGTAGAATTATCAATTTATGCAAAGTAAAAAAGCAATAATACATACAAATAAAAATTAAATAGTTTTATCCAAGTAAAAGATTATGTAAAAAAAAAATTTGAAAAGCGTGTGGGGCACATGTACATTAAGTAAAATAGGAGGCAATAATGAGAGATATAAATAATGCATAGCGTGAACATAATGGGTCACCAATGCAGATTGAATCAATGAGATGTGAGATGATGGAAGTGAGGACTAAAACATGAATCACACCTCACTGCTATAATAGCTCGCTCCACATGGGAAAGGGGTCGTCTTTCAGTTGTACGGTAATTATTCCAAAATAGCTCCTTTCAAATTAATATGACTCATTTGTTCCACTGACACACTTAGGTTTTGATCTCCATCTTAATTAATTAGCATAATTATAATCATATATTTTAGCTGAATTAATTTATAATGGGCAGCCTTTTTCAATTATATAATTATTCACTTTAGTCCTTGGTAACATCTTTATATGAAATATTAATTAAATATCAATAATAATTTATTTTTCTAAAAAAAAAAATATATATTTTTTTTTATCATGCCATCAATGTCAATTACAATATCTACTGAATAAATGTTGTGATCGAAATGACAATATTATTTTTATTTTTTGTTTTTACAGCTTAAATTATTTTTTATTATTAAAAAAATGTGATTGTAAGGTAATTGATTCTATGATTGTCTAGAACACTCCTGGCAATAATTGACCATTTTTATACATTGTACATGTATTGTTTCTCAATGACATTAAAATTCACTTTATCAACATCAAAATATTTTTAATTAATTTGACTCCAAATCAATAATTATTTTAATTGTGCAATATGTCAAAGATACAAATGTACCATGCAAAGGGAAGTAACTGGAAATCTGCCAAAACTATTAGTGTGGCAGTATTAAAGTTATCCCTACATGTAACGGTGTTACACACACTTAATTACAAGTCCAAAATATAAAATTTGGACAATAATAATTTGCTTGACATAATTTAGACCCAGGGCTTATAAAAGCTAAAAAAAAATAAAATGTTTAAATAATAAAAAACAAAACATAGCCTATTCTGTTGAATACAACATAGATGCCTTATAAGAACTGACTAGTGTCATTTAAGCTAGTGGGCTAAAAATGTGTTTTTGACGTTTGTTTTTAAGCCCATGACCAAAAAAACAAGGGCCTTAAGTACATACACATGTAAGTATCCCCAGTATATTTGGCAGAATACATGTATTTGTGACATTGTTATATTCGGTAGGATAGTTTCTAATTGTAAACGGCTCCACATCCATTATTCACAGCCCATTAAATACCCATTAGCTTGGATACTTTTAAACTTCTCTTTAAACACAATTAAGTCAGAATTGATCTTCATGTTTTCTCCTATCGTTAATGATAAGCACAGTGATCAAAATCAATATGTGATTGAAAAATCAATTAGAAATAAAGCAGAAGTTAAGTGTAAAAAAAAACGGTTCCCTTTATAAATCTGATGATTGATTACACACGATTGTACAGAAATGCAACACCAGCTGACACGCAGAGAACGACAAAACAACATAGCATGTGTACAGATACGCATTCTTCAACACAACATTCTGCAGTAACAGGGCTCGCAATATAATGATATACTCTGCAGCACATTACATGTTTGTCTGACTCAAACAATGATTAACTTAACAGTAGGGTTAGTGCAATATTATCTTCCTAATATTAGCTTATATGGAATTAAAAAATGTATTACTTACATGTACAGTGCATGGATAATTATCTCTATTAATTGCCATTTATTTGGTTACTAATAATTATTGTTATTGTATGTAAACATACTAAAATACTTATCACCTTCTATACTATTTTTGATGTACCCAGCATACATGTAAAACTGTGGTATGTGCCGTTTCATCTGTGTAAAACTGCACATAAATCGTGCTATCAACTACTGATTAACAAAGGCTGTGGTATGCACTGTTCTGTCTGTGGGAGTGTGCATATAAAATAATCAGCAAGTTTCCTCTGTCATACTAACACTAACTTCTGTCATGGGCAGCTTCACTGGGCATCTAATACATCCATGCTTAAACCATCAACAAATTTGGTGATTGAAAAAATATGTTTACTTAGTGAAAGGCATTAAAATTTCTTCTCATCTCATTAGGAGCAAGAAGAAGGTGAGAATTTATGGATATTATAATTTGAACATCTGTTCTTGTGCCAGCTTGTCATCAGATACAGGACTATCATCAATCAGGTGTAGTCTGGTGGAAAACGCTACATGTCCCGCTCATAGACAGACAAATCAAGTCTGCAGCAAATTGCAAATGAGAAATGGCAGGACTGCAGCACTACATGTACATGTAGGTGATGAGCATTCAACACATGGTGCAGGTACAGCCGTTCAGGACAACACCAGACAGGGGAAAGAACATGAATCTTTGTCAAAATACTTTTTAATTAGCTTCGACATAACGGACTGTGACTGAATTTCCATGTGTTTCACAATCCCAACAATGTTCGGAAGATAGGGAGGGGTTAAAAGCCAATTTCGTTTTACATTTCGTGTAAAAACATCGGTCCACAGTTGACCAATGCTTTTGATACTTATTTGGGAAAAGATTTTATTCAATTTCGATGAGGATTAATAGACATCAATAATTAAAGAGTGTCAGGGTCAATAATTAGAAGGGGTATAAAAATATATATGTATACATATACAGTTTAAGGTAATAGCAAGATCATTGAAATTCTGGACTATAAGTAAAAGGTTAAATTCTGATTATCATTTAGTATTTGCTGTAGTGTGAAAATTGCACTATATATAGATAAAATTATAGCAACCTTGTGAGTTGAAATATTTCAGAAATCATTTACTGCATAGAGAATTATTGTCTTATAGGGCAACATTCTCCATACACAGAGCCAAGTGTCACATTCTGTATCAATGTGTCAGTAATAACAGCAGAAACATTATGCTACTGGAACTTATACCTACAAATTTAACTTATAGAAACATGAATACTACTCTCTGTATAATTAAATCAATTAAATACAATTTTACCTGAATAAATCTCAAAATCGACAGCCGACATATTAGTGTATCCAGATGTTCGTCTCTGATGTTAACTAGTAAGACTAAGAGGTTAGGTTTAAGGAAGGTTCAGTGTAAGTAATGAAGGAAGGAAGGTGAGCAAGACACACTGGGTGTGATTAGTGCTGTCAATGAGCCCAATCAATCAATCAAACAAACAACACTCAGTTATAGCACGTAGACTAGCACTCGTGGCAACATCTTCAATACCCATCTAACATTTGCATGGGAGTTTTTACAAACAATTTTAGCTTTGGGAAAAATAAAAAAATTTGAATAATGTAAAATATTAAATGTTTTCTAAATTACAAATTTATTGGAATATATTTTTATTGAAAATTGAGAGGCCTTAAATTAATAACATTTGTGTGGGCCTTTTTACAAACAATTTTAGCTTTGGGAACCAATAAAAACAATTGATAGATGTAAAATATTAAACCCTTTTTTAAATTTCAAGTTTATTGGAATATGTCTTTTATTGAAAATTGAGAGGCCTTAAATTAATACAGGTTAATAGCCTGTTGGTGGATCCAAAACCAATGTTATAATGGTTAAATAAATACAATGTACTGGTATGTTTGAAACAAATGTGTCTTTGCAATCTCTTAACAAACGTCATACTGTTAATTTATAGACAATTAAAAGTATGTTTATTCCAACAAGTTACAAATCTAATAACGTTTTAGACAGTATTGTAAGTAACAAGAATTATAAGAACCACATGCATTCAAATATCACTTGAAGAACAACAAACTCTTTACTGTAAGGGATAATTGAAGTGTTATGGTTAAGTATAATATTAATAACCACAAACAAAAGACCAGACTGATATGTAATTACATAAAAGTCGCAGTTGCGGTAGACTAGTGTCGAACAGGTATGCTTGTATACTGATAAGCACTGATGATATGGATAAAGATAATCTATTTTGACAAGAGAATTCCAACTCCAGAGATACAACTGTTCTTCTGAAATTAGCCTTGCCGAGTTCAGACAAAACATTTATATCTTGACTACCTACATTATATTTATCACCTGCGCTTTGAAAAATACATGTACTATCTGTAAACGAATATCATCTAGCATTGTGTCAAAACTGAATTCTCATAACAATGCCATCGAATATTTATCCAATTACCCAAATGTTCCACAATATGAAAATGTACATACGTAACTTTGTGCAGCATATATACAGCTGTCTGACCCTAGGGATAGACAGATACATCTCAGGGTTGGATAAATCATATTCCCAGCCGCCTGGGCCCCGCAAGATTTTGCTCCTAGCCTACTGCTTTAACATGTGTAGGTAGAAGGTGGATATTTGATCAGCTTTTTTTCACTTTTGGGACTATCTGAATGTAGTGCTGGGCTACCAGAATCTCGATGTGTGGTAGCCCAGTGGATTGTGTCAATGTAAGAAAGACAAAAGCTTAAAGAAGTGTAAAATAAATTAATGTAAAATAACCATGTTCACAAACGATATATTTTTTATACACAGAGAACATCCACTACTTTCATCAGAATGAACTGATAAAAGTATCAAAGCCAAAACTTAACATGGTTTGTTTCTAATACTTTTTTCAACGAGAGGTGATAAATTATGATATCACAAGACTGGGTTTTTTTTTCATTGTGTCAGGTTATTTCAGTTGACCCATCAAGATTATAAAAAATTGTAGATCAATCATTATAAAAGCGACATTTTCTTTTTTTCAAGTATATAATTATACAAACTAAGACAAAGTGAGCAACTGATTTACAAGTGCTAATAGTCGTGTCATGTCTACGAATAATAATTTGATTAATTTTCACAAAACTGTAAAACTGTGTACAAGGAATACCTGTAATTAATTTGAACTTACAACTCATGCCTAGAAGGCACATAGCACCCACATGTACTTGTACGGCTGAGCTACATTTTGCAAGCATGCCTAGGGTAACAGATGAACAGTTACTATCTGACAGATTAAGTGACATATCAGGAAACAGGACAACTTCCACATTAACGCAGTCTAACCCCGTACCATCCTACATCTAGCACACAAGTTGTTTTATCAATGTTACATAATTGAAGGTCCTTTGGAAGTTTCCTGACCAAAAATTAATTTAACCGATTTATTGAACTTACACAACAACGTACAGATTTTTAACTGAAATTACTTTTAATACATGAAAATGGGAAATAATTACATTGCAGTAAGAGATGAGGTGGTGCAGTCGATCAAAACATGATTTACTTATAATATACATGTACATGATGATGAATGGTGTAAGGGTCTTTCTGGATAATACAAGTTGACCTTCCATGAAGACCTTTAAAAATATCTAATATTATAGAATTAAATTCCATGATTCTTAGATGTCTGAAGTTAAAAAAACAAAATAGCTTGGTATAATAACCATTTCAACAATGGATTTAAACACAAATTATTACTTCTTTAAGACTAAGAGGTAATGACAAAAATTTCGTTATTTTCATCTCAATATTTCTTCAAAAACCTCTTTATTAGCAATAATGAACCAATTCAAGATTTAAATATAATTTTTCAATGCATTAGAATGTTTTGATCACTAGACATAATATACTGAATAAATCTGGTTGGGAATAAATAATAAAGAAGTCTCAAAAACCTAACATCAGCTATTCCCCGTATATTGATGAATCACGTCCATGAAATGCATGAATGACCCATTGATGAAACAAGCACATGAAATGCATGGATGATCCATAAATATAAAGATGTAAAATAGTCATAAAAAGAGAAACGATTGTAAAAAGACAGCATGTGAATACTTCTATAAAGGGGGCTAGAAGCCGGCTGTAATTTGTAAAGACAGGTGAAAACTATCTCCTGATATAATAAGATATATAAAAATAAAACAATCAACACAGGGCTGTGTAAAATAACCCTTGTTTCACAGAGATTACCACAGAATAGAATGATTCACAGAGATTAATATTTCTATTTTTTCTTTGTAAGAGTTTGTGCATCAAACATAACAAATGTCTTTGTCATATTATGTCAACAAGTTATGAGCTATTAAAAGCTATTATGAGTTATTAATATTAAAATACTATAGATCTGTCTATTCCACATTTATATAGATCTGTTTAAGATTACAAATGAGTCCACTTAAAAGGCAAAGGTTATATAAAAGTGTATGCAGGAACCAAGTTGTATAACATAAACTGACAAAGGGGTCCATCTGTAAGTTTAACAGACTATATTTAGTTGAAGAAATAATTGAACACCGTCTGAAAGCCATTATTGTCAGACCACCAGTATGCTAGATGTGAACACAGATATGTCACTATATGAGTAAACAGCGAGGTGTGGAATTTAGTGATGGGGAGAGAACTGCTTGCATTTCCATGTTTGATGATTGATTGTCGTTAACTAAAATCCAAATTGAAAACATCTGTATTATGACAGAATGCATTACACACAGTGACATTAACTGATAGTTCTATCTCACTATAATTGCTGGGATTTAAAACAGAACTTCTGCTTGATGACCAATCTACAGGTATTTCACCAATTTAAATACTGAAAACATGAATTGAAAGTGTGCATAAAATAATATACCAGCCAAATCAACAGATGTGATTACTCTGACACAACAGTTAGTTAGTTAGTTAGTTAGTTATAACTTATTTACGTGCTTATATCCAAGGTTCAAGCACGTCTGTCTTGGTCACAGTCCACCTGCCTCGACTGTCTGCCCACTACAGAAGTTAGTGTTAGTATGAGAGAGGAAACCCACTACCCCAAATTGATAAGTAGTAACGGATCTTTCATATGCACTTTCCCACAGACAGGTTAGCACATACCACAGCCTGTTGTGGACACTGGTCGGTATAAGTGGTATTATACATACCCATTGAGCTTGCGGAGCACTCACTCTGGGTTGGAGTCAGAAAGTGATATCCACCCGCGGGATTCGAACACTGTTCCTACCAGCCTGTAGGCTGTGGCATTAACCACTGTACCACGGAGGCTGGTGTGACACAACATAGGTTTATTTTGTCTTTATTTAGTGCAATGTTCACGATCACCAATCAGTGAGTTACATGTAGTTGGGATTGCAGCTGTATGCCATACATTGTAATTGGATTCCAATTCCAGAAACATCAAATACTTTAATTTCCACGTGAGAATTTAATGTCATAAAACTCATTCTTTCCCAGTGGATAGTGAATAGCTTTGATGCTGTCAAACAGGGTTGGATTGAAGCATATCAGCTTTACTTGCAGATATTTGCCCATGTAATTTTAGGTTAATTGAATGTGATAAATGAATGGTTTTTGCTACATATCATAAGTGAAATAACACCCCAGTCTTTTTTTATAAGTATTGTCAGTTTCGTTAACAAACACATGCATACCTTATAGCGAAATTAATGCACTAGTTGCTTCAACACATATTTCCGATCAGTTTCTCTCATGTACATGTATTAATTTCATGTTTTACGTTATATAACCTAAGTAGTAATATGAAGATTTTGTGATTGATACTATAGTAAGACTGACTTGAGTAGATTCATGAATACAAAGCAAACTGTCAGTTTGAATCCAAACACAGATTGTGATATAGGAGAATGATTTTAAATGCTGTTTTTATAAGTATTCGCATATACATTTATTTAAATGCTGTTTTTTTATAAACATTCACATATCGATTTAGACTCAATGAAAAACAATCCTGCAATAAAGAGTAACATTCTTAAATGTAATCATTAAATTTCAGATACATTTCCATACCTACCAGAGTTAATAAACAAAATAGAAATAAATATCCACCTACACGAGAAACTTTAGCACCTTACCTGCAAACATACTGGTGTCCACTGCCCCTGCATCACCATCAGAATTCAACCGCCTCATAACAGGAACACTTTCAGAGCTGCAAGAGTTATCTCCCCCTGACTGTTCTTTGCTTTCACTGGAATTCACAGTTTCTTCCACTTTTTCTGGGACAGTTTCTAAAACCTGACTGTCCACTTGAACTGACAGACTTTTGTAAGTGTCTGGAATGTTTTGTGCATATGGAATGTTGGATTTCTCAATGGATGGTGGAATCTCTGACACGGAATTGGTAGAGATTACAATGTTGCTCTCATTTCTATCAGACCCTTTGTCTAAAACTTTGACCGTGCCATCAGCAAGAAGGAAGGCATCGGTTAAAGTTTCCATATCTTTGGATTTCCGTTTTTCCTAAATGAAAATTCACACAAATAAACTAGAAATGCCTTGTGTACAAATACACATGAACTATTGAAATGGTTGCTATCTGATAGAGAATAGTATAACATGCACTTAACAGATATTACAGTCTATGATATTTCAAGCCAATATTATGGTTAGCAATACAGTTTACATTGAAATATGTTACCATATAAATGTAATCATGTTGAATAAGATAGATGCTATTCCAAGGCACAGACAATAGCATGCTGTGTTTAAAGTAGAAATAAAGTTAGGTCAAATTTCAACTGTCATATATACACCTAAAAATAAAATCCATGTTAGCTTTAAATATTTAACAGTAAGGAAAGACAATTGTAATATATAACTGAGATGTGTGAGGTCTCAGTTTATTCATTATCAAAGCTTCTGTTATGCTATAGTTTGCTGATGATTATAAGGCATAACATAACTACAAATGGGTTAGACTTACAACTAGTGACTCATATATTGTATGACTAGTTGAAAATATATAATAAGCAAAGAAGAGTTAGGTAAAAATCTACTTATAAAAGCTTTGGCCGAATGGTTTAAATATTTTAACAAACAGAAACAAAATGTACAGCAGATACTAGCAAGATTATAACTAGCAATGTAATTCTGGAAAACACCACACACACATTAAATGCAAGTGCTAAGGTGAATATAAGTCCATAAACCAAGAAGTCCTTTACAATATACAGGCAAGTAAAAACCAGCTCGCCTAGATTAATTGTTTGGGGGTAAGGTGAGCTGTTTCACAGCAATTATGAAGTCAAGCCTGAAATGCAAGTACAGACGGTTCAAAAGATAAGCTTGTTTGTTTAACGACACCACTGGAAGACATTGATTATTAATCAGCGGTTATTGGATGTCAAACGCACGATTTTATCAACACTTGGTCAGAGAGGAAACCTGCTGCTGTCACATACATGTAGGCTATTGTTCTTCGAATAACAGCAAAGGATCTTTTAAGTGCACTTTCCCACAGACAGGATAGCACACACCACAGACTTTGATACACCAGTCATGGATCACTGGTTGGAATAGGAGGATCGATCCTTCTACCCATCGAGCCTCAGGTGGATGCTCTTGCACTGAGCTACTCTTGCACTGAGCTACGCCCCGTTCCTATAGACGTTCAATAAATACAGCTCTACGTGGTTTAGGTTAAGTGCCTAAAATGCATTCTATATATAAATGTGTTAGTAAACATATTATTTTTTGGGTTAGACGAGTGGTCAACAGCTCGTCAAAATGGCAGTTTACGTGAGCGATAGTGAACATAAACGATTGCTCACCTTAAAACACAAGGTCTGTAAATGAGACATAAATGTTGAATTATATTAATTAACTGAAAATACAAAGTTTCTTCTGAGAATGTTTATCATAATTATTAGTACCAATGAAAACTCTTTCTATTACGTATTAGTAACTCGGACTTCACAATTAAACAAGATTATCTATATTAGTTCTTACATAGTGAGACTAATAACGTGCTATAAATGTAGATTATTCCATGAGCGTATGCGCTGTACGATTTTTAGGAAATGAGTTTCATAAATATTGTGTGGCACACACGCGAGTGTGATCATTTATTTATCATCCATAAACAGTAAATAATTAATAAACGAAGTGTGCACAATACACCCGCTTTGATTTGAAATGTGATCAAACTTGAGTCAACACACTGTAAAGTTTTAAGCACGACGTCATAAATTGCTACTTGCACGCTTGTCAACAAACCATTACGTCACAAATTTTACGTCACAATATACTTTTATACCACATGTCAATACGATATTTACACACTCGTTTATTTGGAACCATGTGGATAATAAATATATATAACTACATGTATATACAAGCCAGCCTAAGTATGTTACATGTTAGTTAGCAAAGCAAAGCTACCTGAGGGTTAATTTTCAGAGTTATTCCACTCACTGCTGTCATGGGTGATGGCGGTGGGTGATCGGGCGTGGGTGGCTGAACGTAACTTGATGGCGACAGCGGGACATCTTCACTGAGAACACTACTCCGCTTAGCGTCCAGAGCTAGCGATGATGGCTTTTGAGCTTTCTCACCATTCTCTTTAATTGAGTAATCATAATCAATGTCAAATGTTTAATTTTTCTATTGAAACAAAATTCAGCAACAACATAATACAGTGAAACCTGTCAAAACCGGACCCTGAACTAACCGGAATCCTGTCAAAACCGACTGAATTTGTTGGTCCCGA
>JAULBR010041447.1:0-15015 GCA_032355825.1 Melanodrymia aurantiaca
TCGACTACAATGCGCATGCGCGGAAGCCATTTTCTGTTAGTAGGGCCTTATTCGATTGGACGAGGATACATGTTTTTTGTCGCTTGACTTGTCAACCTATTTCGTCACGTAGCATAAACAATATTCTTTATATGAACAAACCTGAAGTCTGACTTTATAACTAAGATGTCAGATATCGATTAAGTACAGAATATTTGTTTTACCTGTTTCTTTTTGTTGATTACAACCTTAGAAACATTGATTTGCATTCAAATTATTACATATTGATAGACTGAACTACTTTCCAAAACAAGTCTGCAGTGCTAACTAAAATATTACCAGTCTACGTAGAAAATTGCGAAATGAAAATAAAGCGAAAATGTGATTGTATAAATTATTCATACCAATGTACATGTAGGCTATATAGATAAAACAATTTATTCTTTTATATACATGTAGTTACGTGTTTTCCCTGTAAAATCTGACGAAATATATTTTGTCGCCACAGTGCAATTCAGACCTGCGCTTGTGCCAATCGTTAACCTGGTAGACGTCGGGTCATATCCAGACGTCTACTGTTGGTGGACTAGAACAGAGGTTGCTCAACAAACATATTTGTCACAAATGCCGCCCCATCCCCCACCCTCCACCCCACTTTTCTTCAGAAAATGACACCCATGCAGGTAACCGGCTATAAATAATATACATGCAGGGTGTGCACTTTACAGCAACCCGTAGCCCATGGCCACTCAAAATAGTGTCGGACAAGTCAAAACCTTATCATGAGTTGCCCTCCTAGCAACCGAAAATTTTCGTATGTTGTATTATGTATCAAAATGCAAATGACTGATGTTTGTAAGGCATCGCAAGGTTATTTTTTATGTATTGTTTTCAACTTGTTTCCTATTAGTATCTGCGCAACCAAACCCATATAGGACATAATAGCGACCACTTCCCCAGTCTATCGAAGTCAAAAACCATTCGGAATGACTCGGCCAGTTTTGATTACATATTCGGGAAATCACGACAACGTAAAAATATTCTTATGTTGAATCGGAACACCTCGGCCAACATGTTTTTAAAGTGCAATTTAAGAAAGGTTATTTTTTAACAAAATTCGGTCGCGGGCCATTCAAAAGTTGTACGGGCAAGTCAAAGTGTTGCTGTGAGTGGCCCGATTGGCCAGTCAAAAAAAATCCCACGTGCATACCCTGTTGGAGGCATGGGATTTTTAATCGCAGTATACAATTTATACTGGAGGTGCCTGTGCTCTGATATTACGGTACTATTATTAATAACCCGCAAATGAAAAAATACAATCACATTTTCAAATAGACCTGATCTAAAAGTGATTTGTTTCTGCAACTTCTATGGTGTTTTGTAAATACATGGGGAGTAGGGTGGTATCAATCAAATCAGAGTTTTCCTTTTTATATAATAGTGATCAATAATTGTTTTACCTGCGATAAGAATTTTTGTTCAATTTGTTTTCAGAATATTGGATCTCTGTCAGCAGAATCCTGAAGGTATCAATGATGCCACGATTCAAACAGAAATACCAACTTGTGAAATTAAGCAACGGGTGATGGCCATCAACAGACTTCTCTCCACTGTAAGTGTAATCAGCTACCATTCCTCACTCTAAACTTGCAGGGCTTCTAGAATACAGTGGCCCGATGCCCATGGCAAGTTTTTTCTGACTCGGGCCACTAAACAAATTCTTTCATCAAGTGTATATTTAAGCACGGCCAGTGAATTTTAAAATTCCCTAGCCCCATGGCCAGTGAAAATTTTTTAAATTCTAGAAGCCCTGATTTGATTAATTGCTGTGTTCTACAGATACAGAATGGGTATGCAATCCAAGTGGCTGGATTGCCTGTCCAGGATACGGCTGTGTTCTGTCCACAGTTTATTGATTATCCTTCTCTTTTTCTACTTGCATGCAGGTACTCCATTTAGTGTTGAAGCAATTATTAAACAATTGGTTTTTTGTGTGTGTATGATGTGAAGTGGAGATTTACTGAATGTTTATTTATGCTTTTTCTTCGTATCCTGGCAACCACATTGTACCTGGAAAATCAGGTTTATTAATGAGCTTACAATGTATGTCTTGAAGTTCTCGTAAAGTGGTCTGCAGCAACCATCAACAGTCGGTCCATGAATTTGTGTGGTAATCTCTGTCCAATGCCTCAAGAGTAAGGGCCTCTAGTTCTTCCTCCATATGTTTATCCTTGTTACAACTTCTGGCAAGTCCATGCAAATAGAATGTTCTTCAGCTGTTCAGTGGTCATGGTCCTGAAGTGGCTATCTCTATCGTTCAATTGTATAAAAAGTCTGTACATGGCTTTGGCAATGCTGTTCATGCTCTCTTTCTTGAGACACACAGTGCTTTTAACTGTTTCTTTCCTAAAACTTCAGTTGAATGCAACCTCATAGATTTCAAAGATGTGCATTGTTTTATGCCATCTGTAATCAGACAGAGACTGACCATATCATTCTTTGCCAGTCTTATTTGTGATGGTTCATGGAATTCAGACCTGTGAGAATTGAAAATTTGTGTAACCCGTTTATGGTTTATATGCCAAAATATTGTGCATAACACATTTCATTTGGCATATACTATTACAAAATATGTTGCTATATATGTTCAGTGGCTGGATTAAAGTTTGATAGTGTAATAATGTGTAAATATTGAATAATTTACTATAATTTGAAGTGGATTTATAGATGATTTTTTTTTTCATCGATGAAGTCAATGCATACAACTTTACGTTGCCATATTTAATTTGGCTCATAATGCATATTTCCTTATTAATATTCTATTTTCTCCCCACTTCGTGCTGACATTTGTTTAAAACATTATTGTGAACATAAATATTTTTCTTTTACTTATAGGGTCGAATTGATCTGCTGAAGAGTGGAAACAAATTGGTGTATCGACTCAAAGACCCAGACGCCGCAAAGTAGGATGACGTCTGCTTGTAGTTCTAGCAATTCCTATATCCATAAATCGATTCATATATCGGATCTGTTTAACACATGCTGTAATGGACCTGATACAATGTGTACATGAGAACTCGCTAAGTTTTAAGGATTTTTAATATATAATCCAAAAACAAAGTTATTTTTATATTTTTGATGAAACAAATTATAACAAATTAAGTCTTATACTCTGTATGTTAATTCTAGAAGGATATTTTGCATATATATCTTAAATTGTTTTCAATATAGGGGGAAAAGGATAAGTTCTGGAAATATAATTAATGTGCTAATTGCACCAATTTATTAACATTTTCAGAGAAGTGAAAGGTGCTGATCACCAGGAAAAGGTTGTCTATCAGATTATCAAAGAAGCTACCAATAAAGGTGAATAGTGTACATAACAATTAATTAATGATACTCTATGTCAAAAGTCCACAATTGCAATTGTTATTATCCCTGATCTGATGAATCCTGGCTAAGAATAAAACATGTTCCAATCAAATTAAGGAAAATATCAGGTGACAGTGGCTAAATTCAGATACAGGTTAAGAAAGATTAAGACAAAAACACAGTTTCAATTTCTTATCCATGTTAGTTATATAACAAGTATTGTAAAATGTATTTTATTGTTATTTTAGGAATATGGATCCGTGACATCCGTTACAAGAGTAATCTACTTATGACACAACTCAACAAAATTCTCAAGAATCTGGAAAGCAAAAAGTTTATTAAAGCTGTTAAATCTGTTGCGGTAAACTATTATTATTATTATTATTATTATTGTTATGAAAGTTGTGTTCTTTATTAGTTGTTAGTCACAAAGTAAATGATGGTTCACAGTCAGTTTTGGTTTTAATGAGTGTTTTGAGTATCTTTAAAATTGATATTATAATAGAAAATATAATTTGAATTTAAGCAACAACGTTTACAAGGGACAAAACTAAGTTTTGAATGTAGCCAAAAAGACCTTGACTTTTGTGCAAAAGAGTAGCGCATATCACAAGACAGAATTTTGGTAACGATTTTGAGCTACTACAAACTTCTATAAACACATTGGATATACAAATATGAATATTCGGAACAACGGATAGTAAGTACGTCATAATTTAATCTTTGAAAAAGCTGTAAGTGAGAAAATAATCTTGTCATTATTCAAACTTGAACCAGTGCCTTTAAGAGGAATAACTACAATGATTTTTATATTTCTTTCTACCAACAGGCTTCCAGGAAAAAGGTGTACATGTTATACAACCTAGAGCCAGATAGAACAGTTACTGGTGGCTCTTGGTACAGTGACCAAGACTTCGAGTCAGAGTTTGTTGAGGTTCTTAACCAACAATCGTACAAGTTTTTGGAACAAAAGGTCAGGTCAATGCAAAGTATTTATAAAATGACAAACACCTGCTTTGAATTTATAGGTGTAGGCCTACAGCCAACCTGTGTGGAACAGATAAAGTTCACAAACTTACATTTTAAAGAGAATCACAAAAATTTGGATCATGTTACGAATGTATGAAGCTAGTTACACGTAAACCGAAGCAAAACACTGGGTTTATTTATCTACATAATTGCATACATTTATGAAATGATTATAAACATCAACAGAAATTTCAAAATGTCATAGTACGTAAAATTGTTTTGTCTATGATGTACAAATAGATTGTCAAATCATACACCTGAATAGTTAGAACATTTCTACGGTCACTCTATTGTCTGGAGATGCAGTGGAGCAAAACTGTTTGGTGCGAAACATGAATGAGTCTTTAAACAATAGTTTTAACTTTAATACTAATTTACATATATATTGTGAACAATAAATAAAGGACATCCACCCCCCAACCCTGAATGTGGAGGTGAGAACTTTAAATTTGAAATATAAAGAACTTTGTGACCCAACAGGTGACCTTGTGAGCTATGAAAACAACAATAGGGTGTAAGATTTTATCAACAGACTGTTGACCCGTCAGATTACCATGATTGATGAACATAGTTGATCTACTGTCATGAAGTCACTTTGGGAAAGGTCTTAATACAGGCCTGTTGACCAATCCCAAACCAAAAAAATAATTGGCAATAAATATTGTTTAAACCAAGTCACTCACCATACCATAACATTGCATTATTCACAACTTTGTATACTATACTTACATGCATGTATTTACGTTTTGTTTTAGTTTTGATGATTGCACACATCAGATTGAGTGTAACTGTGTTTACTTGTGTACATCACATGTATATATGTTTGTTTTTGTCTTTTTGCAGCACGTTGCAGCTTGCGAGACACAGTTAGATCCAATTTCACAGAAAAATGCAGCCTTTGCTCCGTCTAAAGATGTCTGGAAATTTATATCTGAATTAGGAATTAGTAAGGTAGTAACAAATGGCTTTAATTGCAAACATTTTCACTTTTCAGATGTTTCTTCCAGGGTTCACACTCGGGCCCGACTTGGGGGGAGGAAATAGTCACCCAGTGGAGTTAAATTTAGCTTTGTTTTGCAAGCAAGGTGAAGTTCAAGTCACCTTGTACATCTGATTTGATTGACTGATCAGTATGTGTATCATGTCATTTACAGTTCACAGCATGCACATATTGTTTATGCAACTTCTAATCAAAGTTAACTCATGATGTGTATTTCAAATTTGTAAAGCTTAACCATTGTGTTTAATAAATATGTTTTTCTACTCGATTGATGTCAACTTTATAACTATGTAACTATAAACTCACTCTGGTTTAGACAATTTCTGTATGAGACGGGTACAGTTTTATCCATGGTGCAGTGTATATTTCTGTATTAGACGGGTAGTTTTATCCATAGTGCAGTGTATATTTCTGTATTAGACGGGTATAGTTTTATCCATAGTGCAGTGTATACTTCTGTATTAGACAGGTGTAGGTGTACCCAGAATGCAGTGCATACCATGACATGTATTTCAGGTGCAACTGTCTGTAGAAGATATTGAAACTATCCTGGATACTTTGATATTTGATGGCAAGGTTGAACGTTCCATCGTGGCAGGTGCTGGCGGATCAGGAGACAGTGGACAACAGAAGCTGTACCGTGCAGTGAAACCACTCATACCTCCCACTGGACTTGTCAGAATGCCTTGTGGAACCTGCCCAGTATGTGATAGCAAATTATTGTGCTTCATAGTGATAACACAGTATTGTTCTTTGTTGCGATTCATATCAGGGTAGCAAAATTGCAATCAAAGGTCAACATGGTGATTAATGGATATTCTACCATTACTTTTAAGAATACTTGAGTCTCATTGGTTAGTTAATATAATTAAGCAGTATCAAACCCATGGGCATTAACTGTGTCAGGAGACAGAATCTGTAATGGGAGAAATTCTGGGTCGATCAGGTGTTGTAATGACTAATGTTCACCACTGATGTCTTCTGATAAAATGATGCTAGAATGCTATTAAGACCAAACATTAGTTTATTTTCATAAAGTTGAGCAAATCATTCCTGCAAATTGCCAGAAGTCACATAGAAAATATATTGTTACGGCCAATATGTAACCATTTTAAAATACTTTAGGGATCGTAAAAAATGCCATTCTTTTTTTCCTTCTGTCAACTTAGAATTTAACAATATATATTTCAGATTTTTCACCAGTGCCATGAAGGAGGGGCAATTTCTCCAGCGACTTGTGTATATATGAAAGAATGGCTGGACCACTGACATTTTGTATGCCGTTTATATTAAGAAAAGACCAACATCAATACATATAATTTATTTTGTGTATTTTCCTGCTTGTTTGCCTTGTTTGTTAAAATTGTGATATATAAATACTCTGAAAGAGTTAATTAATAATATATAATTGAAGAGACAAGCGATGACTTGGATTGCTCTAGATAAAGACCAGGATCTAGCAGCCCACCAAAGGTTGAAGGATCAATCCTCCTCGGTGACCCATTGTTTTCCCCCATTCCAACATGTGGTCCATGACTGGTTGTGGAACATTACTTCTGTGGTATGTGCCAACACTGTCTGTGGGAAAGTACATGCTAATAATAGAAAAAAGTAGTGCAGTTGTTAATTAGTGGATGACTATAATAGATCAATCAATCAATCAATGTGCTCTGTGGTGTTAAATTATACCTTTGGTGCTTCAGACAACAGATTTGGATCATTAAAAATCATTTCAACTACTCAATATAATAACAGAACAAAGTATGCTTTTGATCATTTTAATAAAGGAAAATATGCACACAAAATAAGAAAGAAAAAGATCTGTTGGTACACGTTGTATATGTTTAACCATGAATACGACTTGTATTGTAAATTTGCAGCACACTTTTAAACAGTTACAAAACATAATTGTATCACAATTTTGACACTTATACATGTATTACCGGGTATCACTTCAGTAATATTTTGTCATCAATGTACTTTTTTTTCACACATATATTATAAAATAATAGATCATTATTATTCTCTAGATGTTAAAATATAACAAATAAAAATATTCAGTGTTTAAGACTGATAACATAAACAACTTCCATTCAAAATTAAATCAAATGAATGTTTAAAACATGTCGATGAAGCATTAAATGTATATTAAGTAAATGTAACTGGACAAAGGTATATTAATTATTATTCCTCAATATAAATTTTAAATGGAGAACAAAACATATCCAACTGAATATTGCATGTGTGAAACATTTCAATTACTTATATTAACAATTATGGTGGAGAACTTGTGTTTGGATTAAACTCCTATCTAGATTAGATAACATACAATATGCTCCAGAATATTTAATTTGAAACAAGTCTTTGATATTTTAAAAGTTCTTATACGTGGATCTCTTGAAACTACATAATTATAGGTGTTTGTTTCGTTTAACAAAGCTTTCAAAATGCATAAGCAAATTGGACCGTTTGCTTTCAAGCAAAATGATTTTACCATTGGTAGGTGTATTGCAAGCTAAAAATAAGAAGATTATTTAAAAGTCAAATACATGTATATACTTCAGCAAATAAAACGTCATTTCCTGATATTATTAGTAAGTTCAAACATGCAATTCAGTTTAATATGCTCATGATTATTTGAACAATTGCTGATTCCATTTTAGTATTTGCCAAACTGAAAACCATGCATTAAAATTGAACGCTTTGTGAGTCGATCGTCCTTTGTTACATGTGTATGAGAACATTATTAAACCAAAATGTTTTGATATTTGCAGTATGGAAGCTAAAAACAAAAAATCACTATTTTATTAAATCAGTAGTGTTCTTTATCGGAAAGTCTTGAAATGAACAAATTTCAAAGTGACCATATTGATTACAATACCAGCAATGAAACGGTGTTCGAAATACATTTAAAATTTCAACATGTATTCAGCAGCCACATCCAGATGTAACAAACCGTTGCCTTTTAAACTAATGGCATGTTCAGAGAACAAATAAATATATTGCCAATACTCACTAGACTGGTTTTTGCACCAAATATTAAAAAAGTGTAATATGATGGAACATTAATGGTATGAGTTAAATTATATGAGATTTCGCCATCCTGAACACACCTCGGGCAGTTGCTTAACTAATAAAGGTCACAGTCTGAATTATGACAATAAAAAAGTAGACTACACGAGATATTAATAATTACATCATATTTCATGTAAAAACTGTTGATAAATCTGTAGTTACAAAATTTTGATCAGATGAAAACATGAACAGTGGTCTATCAAAAATTTAATACTGCGTAGATAATGATGATATAAAAAATAATTTGCAATTCATTTGAGCAACCGGTATAGAAAACAATGTCAACACAATATCAATGAAGGTGATGCAGCCTTACGTATTAGCATATGATAATACAAATGATACATAAGTGTAAAAGGTTATTTTTAAGTATGGGTGCCATTCAATTATCAATTATATATGTCAAATCCATGTAATATCCTAACAAAGTCCAAGTATGTTTGTAATGCTTGTCAAATTTATAATTCTTCAAGTTATGTAAAATTATGTGATTTATTTATATCAGTCCTTATGGTTTGAAGTTGTCTCTCATTTATGCTTGCACAAATCGATTTTCAATAAAAAGGTTTGTTCAACTGCATCTATAAAACATTTAGTCAAAAAATAAAGTGGTTAAACATACAAATGCATGTTAATATTCCGAACGTTTAGAGTCATTGGCACAAATGGATTCGACCTAAAATGGGTGCTTTTGTATTGATGTTGCGTAATGCTTCTGGAAGTCGGGTCATCAGCACAGTGCCAAAAACCAACCTGGCTGCCGGATATTTCACACTTGAAATGATCAAAAACGAGTTTTTTCTTAACTATTCACAGTGTTGCTAACACACTTGAATCTACATTAAATAGAAAAATAGTATATTTTTCTAGATTACAATGTTACCTGACCAACAGGACTATGGATCTAACAACAACTTAAAAATAGTTTTGGTTTTGACACCGACAACAATTCCTGGAGAGAAATTTGTTGCTTGCCAACCATATTCAAACCATAAGCACTTCTAGTTTTTATTATAAATGTTATTTGTGAACATTTCAATGATTTATTTTCTCAAAATGAACATCTTCGGTGACAAATGGGTACTAGCATATATCACAAAACTATATGGCATGATTGCAGTTTATGCAGAATATTTATCAATAAGTGTTATGTGTCTACATTGGATAAATACACAAATAATTGATTTAACTAGAATATAACACATTGCTACAACATAAAAAATGTATAATAAATTGTATATACAATAATAATTTTGATGTTTAAAAATATAAGGAATGAATATAAAATGTGTATATTCATGTCAATAAATTGGTGTGCAGTTGTATTTTGTGACATTGATCAATCCACCTTATTGTGAAGGTGTTTTAATTGAGTATGTTATCAGAATACTGTGTACCTTTTTTCTACAAAATTAACAAATGCAATGACTTGAGACAGAATTGTAAATCCATTGTATAACTGGAAAAAGATGAGACAGAATTGTAAATACATTGTATAACTGGAAAAAGATGAGACAGAATTGTAAATACATTGTATAACTGGAAAAATACAAAATGTTTCATACATTAACTAATATCCATGTACCTATTTAATATATAGACAATATTATAACTTATGTATAAAGAGGAATTATAGTTTTTACAGAGTTCTGGTATGTCGTAAGGTTAAAACAAACGGCTATTTCCCTATAGGGAATTTATAATACCCTGCATATTTCCTCTATGGGTAATAAATAGACGATGTTAATTGTATATGACTTTTGTAAGATAATGTATACAAGAGTGGTACAATAATATTATTTAGCACACGTTGTATGCACTATTAAAAATACCCAAATTAAATTCGCTAGGACCATGGGTTAGGGTGAACATATATGTGGATACGTGCTATACATTTGTATTTGTAATGAAAATAAGTTTACGGTAAATAGCATGAAGGATTTCATTGTTACGTCTGTGACCCAATTTCTATTAGGAATGTATAATTTGCTTGATAACCAGCCTAACCAGTTCAACGACACAGTACAAGTCGTCATGGTAACAGCTCATGGATAGATGTCCTACTGTTCACTGTGTTTGATAACTATCCAGCAGAGTAATACATTCTGAGTAAACCATCAAAGTGACACCATTTACCGGAAATGCACGTGCACTAACGACAAGGCCTCCTCGAAAAAACATTTTCAGTCCTCCCTCTTTATAGCTTTTGATTGCACAATCTAGGAATCCCTTGTACAGTTTTCTTTCACTGTCACCTTGTATTCGACTCTTCATGACATCCAATGGAAGAATAAGAAGCCAGCTTATAACACCTGCACATCCTCCAGCACAAAAATTAACAACTTGAGGAGGAATGGATTGAAGCTGGTAATTACCATGTGGCCTGAGGAACTCGTAGGCTACCATGTAAATAGCACTCGCTGGAATATCCCTGCAAAACTGAGTGCCAAATCCCCTGAACAGGCCCCGTGGACCGTGCATCCGTAAAATATCTCTTGCAGCTTCCATTGGGCCACTGTAAAATTTCTGTTTATATGCACATGAACCTGGAATAAAGATAAAATTAATAATAATTTTGTTTTTTGCAATGGGAACTACTTGACTCTTGGGTAGCATCAAACAATGAGTGTGAATTATTAACTTGAAATTATGTTTGAATAGAATATTTGATGTAGCTACTGATGGGTTGAAATTACATTTGTATCGGCATAATGTGAATAATAATGGAAAATAATATAGCTGCTGTACAGTTAAACCTACTGTAAATAAAAGTTACCAGTGGACGAACAAAATAGGGTCTTTCAGAGCAGGCAGTCTTTATATATAGGTTGAATTTGCAATAAAATTTTAAAAACATGATGAATAAATACTGTACTGATTTATTATTTTGTTAAATGAATAGTTATAGTCATTGTACTTAATTAAATGTTTTGTTACTTTTCTTTAAAATGGACCCTTCAAAAGTTATTACTACCATTTTTTATCATGCAAATATGCAGAATTTGTGGGCTATTTAATTAAACATGTTGAAATTAAAAATGGTTCCATAATTTGACAAATTATTCAATTAAGTAAAACTCAATGTAATTAACTGGTACTTATGGCAAACAAAAGTGGAAAGTATGTCCAAAGGTAGGAAATAAATAGAGAAAATTTGTTTGTTTACCAATACCACTTGACCACATTGAATTTTTTTTTAATCAGCAGTTATTGGATATCAAACACATGGTTACATCGACACTTGGTCAGAGGAAACCACATAGGCTACTTTTATCGAACAACAGCAAGGGATATTTTCTATACACTGTCAGCCAGGATAGCGAACGCCATGACCTTTGATGGAGCAGTCATGGATCACTGATTGGAATAGGAAATAACCCAATGGTCATTCCTTCAACCCATCAAACCTCAGGCAAAAGATAGAAATGAAAAAAAGCATATCCTTACTATGCATTTGATGCGGAATCTGTGTCTGCAGTACAACCTTGATCACCTCAACAGGACAAGCAATGAAAAACTGTGCCACGCCAGCCAAGCCTCCTGCTGAAGCCACTTGTACATACCACTTGAAGGAATGGTCCTTAGTCTCCTGCATCCTTCGCATGGCAGACAGAGAGCCTCCATACACTCCAAAATAAACGGAGTTGATCAAACCGTAAGACATCAGTGGCCAGGATAGTCCACGGAAAAATCCTCGCGACTGAAACATGCAAATAAATGGCCGACTATTTAGATTGCATTTCAAATATTTTGGTTTCAATATTTCTGTCACCACAATTAATTGCGACGTCTACCTGTTCCAAATAAATTATAATTAATTGGGGTCCTACTGACAAGATTCCAAACATTAATCTTTGTAAAGTTGAGTCTGGTGCGATAAGTAATGCATTAAATGTAGATGGCCATGTCCTGAGCGATTTTCGAAATTTTGTTTTACAGATGTTTTTTCATTTAGTTTTGGCCAAATGTGCTTATCACTTTTGATAAAGGTAAAAATACCTGAATTAAGGAAAGTACTAGACCATTAATGGACAGGAACATAAAAAATGTTAAAGAATGCAATTTACGCACCATGCCTTGATGATAGATGTTGGTGATGCAGTCCCATAGTTGCTTGTAATGGTTGCCTGGAATCTGAGTCTGTATCTGGACCTGTTGCAGACATAAACTCATTACAAATGACAGAAACATGATGTTCAGATAAAGATAAAGTTTCTTTAATGACACCACTGGAACACGTTGATAGAAATCGGTGATTAATGAATGTCAAACGTACGGTTATATGGACACTTGGCACAGAGGAAACCTTCTGTCTCCACATAAGCTACTCTTTCTTTAATAACAGCAAGGGATCTTTTGTACACTTCCCAGACAGGATAGCACACACCACAGCCTTTGATGAGTACGTAATACATGTGTAATCATTTGGTTTCAAGGAGAATTATCCTCACTATTGCTCTACTTGATTTAATTTGTTAAGAGAAAGCTCAGTCTCACAATATTAAATAAAGTGATGTCCAGTGCATTAAATTATAATCACTTAACTTGAATATATATCTGCAACATCATAATTCTATAAATTGTTCAGATGAGCCAATTGTCTGGAATAATATTATATTCCAAACAAATGCTAAAGCAACACAAACATCTTGTACACAGAATATCAATCTTCTACAGTATTTGGAGAAATCTCACCTTCACGGTCTCAAATGGATGTCCAACAACAATACCTGTACAGCCTGTGTAAAAATAAAATACAAAACATTAACACACTTTGTGACTCATTAAGCAAGAAGAATGCAATTATTTTTCTGCAAGTGTAAGCATAAAATTAAAATTTCTAAATTTATGTCATAAAGAGGAAATACATCATCATGTATCCTGTAATGAATTTTGACACCGATATTTGCATCTACATTAAAAGAATGTAATGTGATAGTACACGATCGGTACCAGTCACATAGTTCTAGGGCGCTCGCGCTATTGAACGCAAGGCTGTTCAACTGAATAGCTCTGCTGTTTAATTAGTTGTATGGAACTAAATACACAGATGAGCCCAATTACTATTCTGTAATTAAGCATATATATATTAGTATATTATATGATTATTTGTATTAAAGAGAGCATACTTATTACCTGTACAATTTAATTATAATTAAAGGATACTTTTTTCTAATGTCCAAATCACAAGTTAATTGTGTCTATAATATATACAAAAATTAAACAAATGATTAAAAATAAAACTGTAGGAAGGGATAGACTCGGAAATGTCAAATCCTTCATTCTCATTCCAACTTCTAAAAATTCATATCAATTTTTAACTTATAAACTTGTCTTAGTTTGTGGAAACTGTAAACTGTATTAAGTTTCATAATGACATATCTAATCACAGGATTATTTGTAAAAGGAAATGGCAATTTACAAAAGCACAAAAAAGCCACACTAGTGTAATTCATGTAGTCTGGTTCCTAACCTCCAATGGCTCCAGCCACGTAGTCGTGTATCACACTATTGGCCACCATTATCTGCACAAAGGCCTGCCTTTCACGTTTTCAATGCATGACACCTGAAAATAATTTGAAGCTTAGTATATTTTTGCATTAATTATAGTGAGACACAAATTACAAACTGATGGAATAACATGAATCATTACCTATCCCACAATTATTCACAAACAGATTCTAACATTTGTGTAGTTTTATCTTTAAACCCACTTATTCAAGTTTAATAGGTACGCTAGCTGCAGGGCAAGTTATAATCTTCCTTTGCAAACACATGGTGTCATTACTGCTTAAAGTTAAACTGATTCACCTGCCTATACCGTCATGACTGTTGAAGTTGCATTTTAATAACGTTCAGATTAATAGGAGAAACTGGAATCAAGTTGCGGTAATAATAGCTACAGCATGCAGTCAAATGATCAATCCACCTGGAGAAGTTAGAACTTGCTGAAATTCGAAATTCTAACCAGTGAACATTTATGTTGAGAACACACTAACATGTCGATTTTTCTCTCACTATTTTGTAAAAGATAAAGTTAAATTTAGTTTGTTTAACGACACCACTGGAACACACTGCTTATAGATCAGCGGTTATTGGATGTGAAACGCACGGTTATATCGATACTTTATGACAGAGAAAACTCGCTACCACCACATAGGCTACTCTTCTTTGAATAACTGCAAGGGATCTTTTTTGTGCATTATGTATCACACCCACTCAGTCCAAGGGGAATAACCGTGAACGTTCAAAGGAGATAACTCTAAATAACAGTAAAATTAATGGTGGCAACGAAAACGGTGATGATGGGCAAAAGAGTAACATTCTTGTTTACTTTTCAGCCATATAGATCATATTGAAATTAGGATGCAACGGTTGTTAAAATGACAACAATACGTGCATTCACCTGTGATGATTTGTTTAAATTTAATAACGTGTAAGTTAAAAGTTTATGATTAGGCCAAGACGGCAAGAGAATGATTCAATGAAAGTCATAGAATTGTGTCCGAACATTTTGAAAAACACATGAGGCTTTTTTTCATTATTCATTATTCATTATT